>VXBA01000863.1:29747-87246 GCA_013399895.1 Serilophus lunatus | reverse complement strand
TGGGCTCAAGAGGAGGAATCACAGAATTATAGAAGGGTTTGGGTTGGAAGGAATCTTAAAGATCATCCAGCCCCCTGCCAGGGGCAGAGACACCTTCCACTAGACTAGGTTGCTCAGAGCCCCAGCCTGGCCTTGAAGGGAAAAATCTCCACTAATTTATCCTTCACTCCAGAAACTTACACACATCAGTAGGAAGATCCACACTATCCACAGATCCAGGCTCTGCTCCTTCATGCCCCTAATGAAGAGGAGATTGGCCATGTGCTATAGGACTGGCCAGACCAGCTCAGGCCTCAGGAGAGACATAGGACAAGTGTCCCTGTGCCATCTGTAGGAAATGGAGCAGCATGACTGCAAAGGAGTCAGGAATTCAGACCTGAAATTGCCCCTCAAGGGGCTTTCAGACCTCAGAGAAGCAACTTCTGTAAGACATCTTTCTAAACAAGTCCTAGCCCTATTGTCCTTTGGGCTCCCTGCTGTTGTTCCCTGCCCTTGGGCCAGCTCAAGAATCTTCTAGAAAAGCAGCTATCATGGGCAACGGTTTGTTCCATGGATTTTTTCCAGTTATCTGGAGTGACATTCTGAGCATCTTAAAATGTCTCTAACAAGAGAGTCTAAATCTGCCCTTGGAAGAGAGAATTTTGACCTCTCTAATGTCTGTATTTATCTTTTCTTTAGTTTTGGATTCTTCAAGGGAAAACATGGCATTGCTCTGCAGCCTCAGCCTGCCTGGGCTCCCAGTTTTAATCACAGACATCCATTCTTTCATTTCTAATTATCTGCAATAGTGGCCTAATTTGCATTGTACCCTTTTCCTGTAATGACATAGTAAAACCTTTTTGTCATTATTTCCCTGACTTTATTCCCTGTCATTAATGCTGTCATGATGACTGAGTTTTAGACAAGGATTTTTGTCTGAGAACCCTGGATTTCCTGTGAGTCCTTGAACCTCTCAGCTGCTTGTTTGGTGTGATATAAGTTGTTGCTTTGTTGACCTGTTGACCACACACCTTTCCAAGTTTTGAACCACTGGGCTGGTTTCAAACTGGGAAAAAGATGCTGAGAAACCTTCAAACATACTGACTGCTTATTAACTGGTCACAGTGATGCTGGTAAGGTTGCTTCTGCTCAAACCACCCAGGCTGGCAGTCTGGTGTCTCCTTCCAACCCTTCTCATGCTCAAACTGCTCCTCTCTTAGTCATAGAATCACAGAATGGTTTGGTTTGGAAGGGACCTTCAAGACCATCCAATTCCAGCCCCCTGCCCTGGGCAGGGACACCTTCCACTATCCCAGGTTGCTCCAAGCCCCATCCAACCTGGCCTTGGACACTTCCAGGGATGGGGCAGCCACAGCTTCTCTGGGCAACCTGTGCCAGGGCCTCCCCACCCTCACAGGGAAGAATTTCTTCTTAGTATCTAATCTAAACCTGCTCTCTGCCAGTGTGAAGCCATTCCATCCTTGTCCTGTCACTGCAGGCACTTGTCCAAAGTCCCTCTCCAGCTCTCTTGGAGCTCCCTTAGGCACTGGAAGTGGCTCTAAGTTTGATCTGGAGCCTTCTCTTCTCCAGGTGAACACCCCTAACTCTCCCAACCTGTCCTCACCGGAGAGTGAGTGGATGAGTTCCTTGCTACACAAAACCAATGCAGTTGAGGCTACATCATACAAACACCTATTTTTGGCATGGGTTAAGAGCAGCCTTGAGAGTCTAAACCTCCGCACCCATGTCCCTTTAAAACAAACCAGCCCAACTCTGCTGCTCAGAGTTTTACAGCCCACAAATAAAATCTTCCTGAACAGCATCTCAGGCTGGAGGCTCCTCCTTCTGTCTCAGAGGGTTTCTTTGCTGCAGGGGGCTTTTATCTGTCTGTTCCTTTGAAGTTCAGCTTCTGCTGCCTGTTCCCATCTCGCTCTGCTCTCCCTGCCTGACATATGTGAAGCTTGAATACTTTCCCTCACAGATCCTGGCTGTTTACTGCAGTCTTTAAAAATAAAGTTCAAGCCAGGCAATAATGATGATTAATGGTCTCATGCAAAGACAGATCAGCAGTTCACAGTTTGTATCAACACCATGGCTGAGCCCTCTCAGTTCTCTCCTTTCTTTTTGTATTTTTGTTGCCTTTTTCTGATTTTCTTTCTTACATGACTTCAGAAGTCCATCATTATATTGTGAAACTCCCTCCCCCTGGGACAGATGGAGCTTATCAAAATGATAAAGAGGAAAACAGCAGCATTAGTTCAGCTTTGTTAATGCAAAAGCATCTCTGGACATAACTGGGTATGTGCATGTGGGACAGGGTTGGTAGGAGAGGAGAGGGGTGAAGAGATCAGGATGTTCCCTCCAGGGGGAGAAAGGGAGTCTTACCCTTAAAGTCACATAAAAACTAGAACTGTGGTCTCTGACCCCTTCCGAAATGGTCACCAAAAAGAACAGTAGCCAAAACCAAGCAGGGAGAGCCCTCAAGTTGAACATCCTCCAGCAAAAAGCCTCAGAGCAGCAACACCAGATAATAAACCATGTCATCTGACAGCCTGGGACACCAAGGCCAGACCCAGCATTTCTTGTTTGTCTCCCAGTCTTGCCTTATCCTCAACTGGGCAGGAGAAAGAGCAGTTGTGGAGCAGATGGAACTCCAGAGGGAACAGACAAACCTTCCCTGAGCTGGGGACACATATGGGCCATTGGAGCAGGAGCTGAATGCAGTGCCTGGAGGGGTTGGGCCTCCTTTGCTAATTCTGCTCTAAAACCTTGGAAAAATTGCTTTGGTCCTGGATCTCCATTTTTCTCCCTTCATCTTGGCTACTCAGATGGTTCTGAAGGGTGAAGAGGCTCTTTCCGTTTTCCATCTGTTGATCCAACGGAGCCTTGATTTTGTGTTGGCTACGGGATGGTCCTGGAACACCAAGAGAAACCATCCCCATCCGTAAGTGTAAGGATGATAAGAAAAACTGAAGGAACAAAAAGAAGTAGGTTCTTATCTTTGAGTGTGACCCAGAACCTTTCAGTTTCACACCCAACTTCGCCTTGTCCAAAGGAGTAGTTGCCATCTGGGGCTCAGAAGGGAAAGAATTAAGTCCTTGACTGGTCATGTGTTCGTTATTGTGCTACTCCCCAATAAAATATTCTGGTATGAAAATGAAAAAAAGGCCAAAAAAACAAACCCCCAAAACCAATCAACCAACCAAAACCAAAAAATCCCCAAACAACCCCCCCAAAAAAACCCCAGAACAGCCAACCAAAACAAAACACAAAAGCAAAGCAAAACAAAAAAACCCCTACAAAACCCACAAAAATACCCCCCCAAAATAAACCCAAGCTTTATTAAAAATGTGTACAGAGATTACCTAAAAGCCTTAAAGTGACTTTCAAATGATTAGACCATGTTGGACAGAGCTTGGAGCAACCTGGTCTAGTGGAAAGAGTCCCTGCCCATGGCAGGGGGCTGGAAGTAGATGATCTTTAAGGCCCTTTCCAATACAAACCATCCCATGGTTCCATAAGTCCATTGGTTTTAAAGTGATTTTGGTGCAGAGGACAAGAAAGTTATGAAGCAGCTCCTGTCTTGTCTCCCTTTCCTCCTCATCCCCTCTGGAAAAAAATAAAATGACAACTGAAGTGGCACAGCCCAGCTGTCCCTGATTGTGGCTGCAGATCTGGATGAAATCAGAAGGCAATTTATATAAAATATAGCCTTGTTCAGCCCAGGTAGCCAAGCTCATCTGGGTACTGATGTGGTTAATGTAACATCAAAGGGACTCTGGTTTGCAAATGGAATTTCAATCTCCAAGAGGGAAACAGGAAAGACATGGGAACTCTGAAAACAGGTATGGCCAGGAGGCACAAACTCATCTGTTATCATGCAGAATATTATTTGTGGCAGAATCCTGTATGAAAATTGAGTCAAGTTGTTGCTTTCTGAGTGTTATTCTGAGTTTTATACAATTTTATGTATCTATTCTATGTCACCTCCTCAGTCATTCACTGAGCAGAGTGAAAAGGCACTTAACCTCGAACTAAAATGTTTTGAAGACAGTTGATATCCATACTTAGGAAATTGGGTTTGAGTTCTGTAAATTGCAAAAAAAGAAGCTGCCTAAGGGTGAGGTTTGTGTTCCAGGAAAGAAAGGAGTTTTCCCCTGCATGTTTTTCCTTGAGGAGGAAGAACAGGCAATGTGTAAATGCACTAATGGGATAAATAAGAACAGGAATTGTACAGTCTGTTCCAGGCTGGATAGAGACATTCTCAAGGAAAGAAAAATACATGTCATGCTAATAATTTGTATGTCAGTATCCAGCACACACTCCCAGCTGGCTTTTTATGCATATGGAGAGATAGAGACTGTTTGTAGAAGGAAAGCTGGTAAAGCAAATTATTATTGTTATTATTATTATGGGTGCCTTAAATTTGTCATATCTGAGAAGAACAAATATTAAAACAATGTTTGCTCTGTTTCTGACCTGAGCTTTAGATGTTTCCACCCTAAAACATTGTTTGATTATTTCTCTCTGCCACATAGTACTCCATCATTTTATGTTTATTTAAACTGGTGAGCTTTCCAGAAAGCCAGCTATGAAACTGTACTGGGTTTTACATTAGGTGATAATATGTCATTGTCACTGGATCTTCACATAATATTTTTTTCCTGCAAACAGGAGTGAATATGACCTCAGCTGACACAAAAAGAGTCCCTAAACTATGATTTTCCTTGAAAAAATATTCTGTACTGACTCTAGGGAATCAGTTGTTACCACCTATAACCTTCTTGACTGGTAAATACAGGGAAACATAATAACTTTAGTATTTTAAATGGAATTTGACAACTGGATCAACTGTTTTTCTCCACTGACTGTAACAGAATGTTTATGAAAATATGCAGGCAAAGCTCATCTGAGCTGTAAAATTCAATAAAGATAAATTCATCCTCAGTGAGGTGTAACACAAAAAATCCCAAACAAACTAAAAAACCCCCACTTCAGACTCAAGAAACACAGAAGTAAAGGAGGATCTTACTTTCATTTTAGGAACAAAGAGGTGGATTTGCTTCACCTACATTAACAGAGGTCATGCTTAAGTGCAGGATCAGTTTGAAGTGGTTCCTTCAAAAGACCCTTATGGATTGTGGGATTCATGAACAGGTTTTATCCACCCTGAGGAAAGTGCAAAGCTGGAAAAGACTTGCTGACTGCATAACAGCCTCTCCAACTTCTGCAAATTTTGGCTTGACCTACTTCATGATACAGGTTATTAAATCCTCCTAACAATTACTCTATCTGCCCAAGAGTTTCTGCAGTGATTTTCTTTTGAAATACTCAAGGCCTTTTCAGAAGGATGTAGCTGATAGAAAAATGACTTTGTTCCCATGGTTATTTATCCCAATAATCCATGTTTATACCATATTCTTAGTCTGCATATATCCATGCTTGGCCTTTAGACCCTGGATTTGGATCCAACTTCACGGAACAAATCAAAAAAACTCCACACCATTGAGCTGTTCTAGAGGCCTGTGTTTCTCATGGAGTTTGTTGTATTTAAGACATGGAATCACAGAATCATTGAAGTTGGAAGAGGCTTTTAGGATTATCAGATACAAGTGTTATCCCATCACTGCTCAGCCCACCACTAAACCATATTCCCACGTGCCACATCTACAAGTTCTTTAAATCCCACCAGGAATGGTGATTCCACCACTGCCCTGGGAAGCCCATTCCAGAGCTGGACAACCCTCTTGGTGTAGAAATTTTTCCTAATATCCCACCTAACCCTCCCCTGGCACAATTTGAAGCTGTGTTCCTGTTATCCTGTATATCATTACATTACTGACAATTATCCCACCTCCCAGCATGGCCTAAGAGTGAAAAGTTATTGGGAAAACCTACTGGTTATGTACAGGATTTAAATCTCATTGGAAATATTTAGCAGGAGTCAGAGTGGCTTGCCTAGAATCATTAAATCATTGAATCATAGAATGGCCTGGGTTAGAAAAGACCTTAAAAATTATCCAGTTCCACCCCTGCCATGGGCAGGGACGCCTTCCACTATCCCAGGTTGCTCCAAGCCCCATCTAACCTGGCCTTGGACACTTCCAGGAATGGGGCAGCCATCACTTCTCCAGGCAACCCGTGCCAGGGCCTCCCTACCCTTACAGGAAAGAATTTCTTTCCAATATCCCTTCTAACCCTTCTCTCAGTTTGAAGCCATTCCCTCTCACCTTGTCGCTCCAGGCCCTTGTAAAAAGTTCCTCTTTATTCTTCCTGTTACCTCCCTTCAGGTATTGAAAAGCCACAATTAGGTCACCCCAAAGCCTTCTCTTTTCCAGGCTGAACAGTCCCACTTCTCCCAGCCTTTCCTCACAGCAGAAGAGCTCCATCCCTCTTATCAATTTGGTGACAGTTTGTGCACCCTGTTTGCAATGGGGTAATGCAGGGGAGTCAGACAGGGTGTCAGTCTCAAGCTGTGTCCCTCCCATGGTAAATGGGATGTGAAGGAGGCTCTCCTGGATGCTTCACAGACCAAGCTCTGCAGAGCCTGATGCTTCCTGAACTTTGCTTTTTAATTGCATTATGTGATCACTGTCAGCTCTGGGCATCCCAGGTGTGCTCAGCTGAAACGTAACTGTTCCTCAGAGCTGCTCGCCTTCTTAATAGCCCTGCCACCTCTCATTAACACCTTCCCAAAGGTAATCCCAGCAGACACAGTCATCCTGGTGCAGCACAACGTGGATTATTTCCATGAAACAGCAGGGTTCATTAGGAATGAACACTGGAGAAATCCGCAGCAAGCGAAAGATGGAGAAGTAAATGGGGAGAGACTTCAGAGCACACCTCATGCATCTGTAATAGAATTTCCTGCCAAAGGGAATGACAGCTTTGATGGGATGGTGTCTTTTTTCCTGTTGGTACAGTGAGTCCCAGCCTCTGAGCACAGCACAGCACCTTCCACAGGCTCTGAAAGGAAGATGAAAGCAAATTGTTAATCAGTGGCAGGTTAGCAAAGAGGTAGTGCTGAGATGGCACCACGCTTTGACATTCCTCTGGACTTTCCAGACTGAAAGTAAATTTTTTTTAAAAGGGAAGCAACAGACAGGAGTTGATTCTTTCCCTATACTCTGCCCTTGTGAGATCCTACCTGGAATACCCCCAGCTCTGGGGTCCCAAACACAAGAAAGACATGGACCTGTCAGAGCAAGTCCAGAGGAGGCCACGGAGATGCTCTGAGGGCTGGATCCCCTCTGCTCTAGAGCCAGGCTGAGAGAGCTGGAGGTGTTTAGTCTGGAGAAGAGAGGGCTCCAGGGAGAGCTTAGAGCCCCTTCCAGTGCCTAAAGGGGTTCCAAGAGAGCTGGAGAGGGACTTTGGACAAAGTCATGAAGTGATAAGAGAAACCTTCCTTAAGCTGAAGGAGGGCAGATTTAGATTAAATGTCAGGAAGAAATTCTTCACCAAGAGAGCAGTGAGGCCCCGGCACAGGTTCCCCAGGGAAGCTGTGGCTGCCCCATCCATGGTGCTTAAGGCCAGGTTGGGGCTTGGAGCAACCTGGGATAGTGGGAGGTTTCCCTTCCCATGGCAGGGATTTGGTACAAGATGGTCTTGAAGGTCCCTTCCAACCCAAACCATTCCGTGATTCTGTGATTCTGTGGCAAAGCTGCTTGTGGAGGAGGTTCTTCTCTTTCCAGTTATAGCCAGGTTCAAGAGGACATTGCCTGCGGTGCTGTTAGGAAGTGATGAAGAAAGAGGGAATTATGTATGTATATAGTCTAAGAGATCTCAAGGATAACTCCGTATTCTTTTAATTTATGCACTATAAAGTTTCAAGGAAACCCCTCCTGCTGTGGAGAGACAAGGATCCCAAACTAACCAGGCTAATGGAGCTACCCCCAAATTTTGAAGTTCTTTATCTATAATTCAGTGGGGTCACATCATCCCACACGTTCCTTGGACAAAGACTTGTCCCCAGGTGAGATTTCCTTGCAGCACTTGAGATACTTTCGTGATTGTTTGCTGAGTAATTGGGCTCTGTGTTACAATGATTTTAGACCTGGAGAGTGTGATGACTTTCTTTGGCTTGAGGCTGGGACAGAGGATTTGTTCTCAGGCAGCAAGTGAGTGTCTGGGGATATTTTAAAATGTCTGTGTGGCCTGAAAGCAGCTCTGAAGGGGCCTTATCAGGCAGGAACAACCCAAGCAATTAAGGTCATTACTTCTCATTAAAATGAGCCACTTAGATGTAATTAAGGGGTGCCTCAACTCTACCAGCAAGGCAAGGGGACTTTCCAGGTGTTAACAGTACTGCCCTGAACAAACTCTTGCTTTTTGCAACTCTCTCTCCCAGCTCAAGTCCAGGATTTTGCTTGTTATGCCTGCTTTTCCCTTGGGAAGCCAATGCTCAGAGCTATTTCTCTACCTTTGCTTTCAAGGACACTTTGCCGAAATTCCTGATCTCCTGCCTCAAACTGCACATCAGGATCTTGCAGCTTTTTAGATATCTGAGGTTTTGGGACAACCACACTTACACTTTTTGCTTTTTTTTAGTGCTAACATAGCAAGATGGACTCTGGGAAATGATAATTTCTGTCTTTAAGGGTGGACAGAGCTAAAATCTTGTGGGTCTGCACCAAGTGTCTGTCCCAGAGGAGTGAGACATGTTTTTTTCACGTTTTCAGGCTGTTTTGAATTGTCTGAATGCAAAATATCTCCTGGGAAGAAGAAAGGCAGCCTTGCATGAGTTTAACTACTTGGCAATAGGAAGGAAAACAGTCAGCTATCCCTTACTCCCCACGTGGCCCAAAGCAAATGCTGTTGTGCCCAAGTTCAGCACCTCTGAAAGGATAAGAATATGATTCAGTCCTAATACATGGAAAAACGTGGATTGTAGAACTCTATTAACCAGCTAGACCCCTTAACGGAGGGAAAACCAGGCTTTTTAAAACATGATTCATCTCTGGTTTACTGGTTACTTTAGGATGAATTACCCCCTCGAAGTGCTTGCAGAGGGAGTTCAGTGTGACTGTCACAGGCTGCATTTGCCTGAGGAATCTGCACACGACAGCCCCAAAAATCCCACCATGTGTCCTAGAGCTTTGGCCAAACATTTCTGAAGCTCTGCCAGCCCTGGTCTATCTGACCATTCCCTGGGGATCCTATTCCAGTTCCCAACCACCCTCTGGGGGAAGAACCTTTATCTAATACCCAACCTAAACCTCCCCTGACATCTTTGGGTCCTGTCACTGGTGACCATAGAGCAGAGATCAGTGCCTGCCCCTCCTGAGGAAGCTGTAGCTATGATGAGGCCTCCCCTCAGTCTCTTCTTCTTCAGCTGAACAAAACAAGTGACCTCAGCCACTCCTCATATGGTTTCCCCTCCAGGTTCTCCGCCATCTCCATGCCCCTCCTTTGAACACTCTCTAATACTTTTATATTCCTTCAATTTATATATGGACGTGGTTTAGAGCCTGCACTTAGCAAGTTCATTAGCAAGACTTCTCCAGAGCAGGTGAGCACCACCAAACTCTGTCTCCAAAGGCTTTTGTCCACAGCAGACATCAGCAGGCAACGTGTTTGTGGATACAAGCCCCAACACCTCTCTTTTGCTTCCTCATGCCTTTGAAATTCCTCCTCGAACTACTGTTTATTTACAAGCCATTGTGCTGTTTAACTGCAGTGCTGTCATTTCCTCTCTACTGTGCTCTGGGATTTGCTTCCTGGCATGAAGCAAACCATTCTTTTCCTCCATTGTTCCCTGAGCCAAGTTATTTCCCTTTAGCTCTCCCTCTATTCCCTCATGGTGTTTCTCTCACTGGAGATCAGACCCACACACTTCGACTGTTGGATGTGTGGTCTGGACTTTATTGAATGAATCTCTCGGAAGCTTTTTATCCCTGCTCCCAACACTCTGTTTATGAGTATGCATGTGCTCAGTGAGTGCTCAGGAACTCTAAAGAAATGTGACAGTGCCAGTCAGCAGCTGCTGCTGCGATTCCGGCGTCCTGCTATAATTACACCAAGAGCTGGGTTGTGTCAGAACAACCCTCACTCACGTGTTATGGCATTTCTGGGTTTTCAGGCGTAAAGAGGGGATTCACTTATCACCAGCAACAATATTTCAGGCTTCATATTACTCCCCTCACAAAAACGACGTTGTCTGTTGCATCCTAAGCATCACAGCAGTAATACCCCAAAATATAAAGAGTTCAGCAAGAGTTTCACTGCAGGTGGCTGCAGAGAAATGAAGTGATAAGCACTGAGTGTGATACTGCTGGGCTCAGTGAGTCATCAACAACGCTGCTATCTCCCTACACCTGCAAATGATAAGATCTAATAACAAATGAAAGCAATATTGACTCTATTTTTTAGTTGTTAAGGCTGGAGGATTCAAAGCAAGGCCTCTCAAATTGTTATCCATCAAGTTGTTATCCATCACTGACCATGAGGAATAGCATGCTAGGAAAGGATGTGGATAGTGCTGCATCAGGTGCCATGGGTGTCACAGTGCAAAGACCAGTTATCTGAACAGTTCTCCACCTGGGAATTAGCTTTGGCTCCAAGAGCAGGATGGTAGACCTTGCATTTCTAGACTAAGACCTGAAAAGCTTCAGCCCTACTTTGTCATTTTGTCTTCAACCAAATCACTTGTTGTGCTTCATCTTGTTTTATTTACTTGTTTTCTGTGAGAGAAGGAGCAGAAGTTACCCGCTCTTTCTTAAGATTAAGGGTTTGGAGCAACCTGATCTAGTGGGAGGTGTCCTTCCCTTGGTAGAGGGGTTGGAATGAGATGATCTTGAAGGTCCTTTCCAACCCAAACCATTCTGTGATATTATGAGTAAATAAAACAGCCAGCAAGACCAAGCTCGTGGCTGTCTCCGGCATATGACACCCCACAGTCCTGCCAGCTCTGCTCTCCTGCTCACATGGTTGGTAATTACCTCTGGAATCATAACCAGGAGAACTTTGGACCTCCAGAAACCTCCTCTATCTTCTGAAAGTGGAGTGATGAAGAGCTGACTCTTGACTCAAGTGTCTCACTCTTTACCTAATCAGGTAATGTATTTAAAAAACTTCCTATCAAAAAGGATGTGTGGGAAGCATATTGGGTTTGACAAACTAAAGTCTTTCTGTAAAACACAGTTTTATATGCTGGAAAAGCTGTTAAGGAGAGTACTGGCAAACTTGAATTCTCTTCTCATATGACCTATGAGGAAGAGCGAGGACTGGACTCAAATAGTTTGTTCTGGGGTGTCTGCCTGTGATGACTGAGCAGGGATCCTACAGTAAGCGGTCTGAGTATGGTCTTAAATATGGATTGCATTGAATTCTGGCAGAGAATATTAGGTCAGCATATGTAGACAGTGAAGCTGTGGATCCGGGAGCATAACTGTATCCAGGACCATGGATAGAAGAGCCAAGGTCAGACCCGTTCTGGCTACACTGCTTTAGTTCAGTTTCCATCTCAGGTTTGATTGTAGACAATGATATGATACCACTCATCTGTGAGTGATTTACACCCCTTTGCAAATGCCTGAGCCAAAACTGTTGGTAATAGGCAAGAACTGGGAATGACTCACCATAACAAGGGGAATGATTGAGGTAATTTCATGCCTGGTTTAACTGCAGGTGCCTCATGGCAATTGCTTTTCCATGTAACAGCCCAAATCTGACTGATCTCTGAGTCAGATCCGGGTATGTAGTTAAAATGTAATAGCTTGAACCATGTTCAGGGTGTTTCAGGGTAGATGAACCCACTAAACCAGCCCAGCTGGCACCTGGCAACTCAGCTTTGGATGACACAGCCCTACTATGGATTGTAAGGACAGGGAGGTAAAGGGTGCCATGTATTAGTCCCACACTTCTCCCGGTGTTCTGTTCTTTTATGGATCCTTTTCCACTGAAATTCACATTTGAGGATGTATTTCTGATATCATCACATAATATGGTCCAGAACTATTTAATCTTGCATTTTCTAGGAAACAAGCAGAGACAAGACTTTCACACAGTGCTGTCTGTCATCACTTCAGTGTTTCAGAACCACCCTTGACCTCCTTTTACTTCTAAAGATCTGTTCACAATTTCATTTAATGTTTGACAAAGATTTATCCGGTTTCATATTAACCAGTGTCAGATGGAAGCCTCCTTGGTCTCACCAAGCATTTGAGCTTTGCCTCATTGTGTGTGGCAGAGCAGTTGAGAGGTTGTATGCCAGAAGCAGAACATGGTGATTGTATGGATGATTATAATTAGATTTACTGCTAATACGGTATCTGAATATTGCCAGTGCAGTATCCAAACACAACTCTGTCATCTATTACAATGGATTATAGCCTAAGCAGGTTGTGTTTGCATCTTGAGTCCTGTCTGCAGCTTTGGGCTCCTCTCTTCAAGAAAAACATTGAGGGGCTGGAGTGTGTCCAGTGAAGAGGACAGAGCTGGGGAAGGGGCTGGAGGGTAAGTCCTGTGAGAAGAAGCTGAGGGAACTGAGGTTGATTAGTCTGGAGAAAAGAAGGCTCAGGGAGGACCTTCTCACTCTGTACAGCCCCCTGAGAGGAGGATGCAGCCAGGTGGGGGATCATGCTCTGCTCCCAAGGCACAAGGAACAGGACAAGAGGAAATGGCCTCAAGCTGCACCAGAGGAGGCTGAGGTTGGACATCAGGAAGGATTTCTTCATGGAAAGGGTTGTCAAGAATGGGAAGGGGCTGCCCAAGGAGATCATGGAGTCCCCATCCCCGGAGGTGTTTAATTAAAACTGGACATAGCACTCAGTACCATGATCTGGGTGATGTTCGGTCAAAGGTTGGACTTCATGATCTCAGAGGTCTTTTCCAACCTAATTGATTTTGAGATTCCTTAATTCTGTGACATTTCTGACTTGCCCAGAAGCAATAACAGGAGTCCTGACCCACGTCCTGTTGCTGCCATCAGACTGAGGGCGCATGCTGTCCTCCGCAGCACACGATGTCAGGCTTTCCTTGCCTTACACCCATGCAATTGCTTTCCCCTCTTGTAACAACAGAAGATGCAGCTTGTGAATCATCTCCCAGCCCTGGTTTGTTTTTCCCACTATTTCCAGCTCCTTGTAGTGTTTGGGGACCTCTCCCAGAGTATCTCTCCTTTCTGGTTATGAAATAACTTCTGTTGAGTCTTTTCCCCTGAGAAATTATTCAAGCCCAGAGGGGTCTTTTGGCTCCCAGTACAAAACATTGCTACCAGAAAACATATATAAATATAAATTTACACTCACTTCAGGTCTCTCTCTGCTGGGAAAAGCAGTCAGATCTCACTTCTCCTCTTGTCTCCATTACATAGCCATGAGTACTTCTTAGACATCTCCAATGAGAGCTGGGAAGAGTGGATGGGGGTAGGAGTTTCCCTGTCACAGTTTTATTTATCAATAGGCCATGGTTTTGGTTTTGTTAGATTTTTCTTGTTGGCAGGTCAGATATGCAACTATAAGCTTCAGAAGGTAAATATAATTTGGATATTAGGAAGAAATTCTTCCCTGTGAGGGTGGTGAGGCCCTGGCACAGGTTTCCAGAGAAGGTGTGACTGCTTCATCCCTGGAAGTGTCCAAGGCCAGGTTGGACAGGGCTTGGAGCAACCTGAGATATTTGAAGGTGTCCCGGCCCATGGCAGAGTGGGTAGAAATGGATGATATTGAAGATCCCTACCAAAACTATCCTGTAGTCTTATGAACAAGCTTTCTTGATTATGAAAACTCTTGGAGAATGGAGATAATGTTAATTTTCCTCTCTGTGGACTTCCTTTTGGGAAGGTCAAAGTATCCTTTTTCCTCCCTTCTCCTTTGAAGGGATGAGCTTGTTTATCCTCGTGTAACTTGAGAGGAAACTGAGACATTAATTAGTTGAAAAAGATAAAAAATAGCAGCTATCTAAAAAGCCAAGTAAGCAGAATTTAGACATCTATATTTAAGAATCTTTTATAAAAAATGCTGGGTTTCTTGTTTGCAAGGTTGAAATGTCTTGGTACTTAGATTCCTGTGTCTACAGTTCATTATTCACCTAATCCTGAGCTAATGAGAAGTGAAAGCACCAACCACATTAGATGAGACCCAGATAAAATGGTCTTGTAGTGCCAATAAATTTGAGTTTCATGAGGCATTTCAGCTTCCAGAGGAACAGCAGTGACTGCACAGTCATCCCTCATGTGACCAGGTGATAAAAGACAGAAAAGACCTTTGTTTTCACAGATATTGAACTTTCTGATGGAAAAAAAAAATCTCTTCCAGGCTCATTTCTAGGGGAAGGGAGCTCAAAATAACAAACTTTAGTCTCCAAGTGGAATGCTTGTTTTATTTATCTTGGTTGCAAAAGATAAAATTCAAAGAAAATGTCACTTCTGAGTGAAAGGTCTCCTTTTCCTCTTGTGGCGTTAAAAAATCATAACCTAACTCAGCAACCAAAATATCTCTGTTAAATGACTAATTAAAAGAGGGGGTTTCAAATGAACTAGAAACAGGGGACAGACAGTCCCAATGACCTTATGCCAAGTGAGAAATCTTGGGAAATCTTGGGAAATCTCTGCCTCTTTGCCCTGGGATTTGTTGGGGTGTCTGACCCACACTGGTCTGTTGGTAAATCTTCCTCTTCCTTTTTCCATGTGTTTCATGGCCTCTGCTTAGTGACCTCCATGGAGAAGGGGTTGTCAGATGGGCTATGGTTTATGACAGAAATTGAGTGTTGTTATTATTTATTAATTAACTAATTGTATACATTATTTAATAATGTATAATATCTAATATATATATTAGATATTATGTATTATATAGTATAATATATATATTACATCACATATTGTATCCAATATATTATACAATATAAAAATTCATATGCATATTGATTATAATTGTACACAGAAATTCCTGGTGCTATAAAGCAACCTGGGATTGTGGGACTTGTCCCTGCCCATGACAGGGGCATTGAAACAAGATGATCTTTAAGGTCCCTTCTAACCCAAACCATCCCATGACTCTATGAAAACACCCTGCAACTCCCACCAGCATTTTTTAATTCACACAGAATGACACACAGAATTCTTTAAAGTATAGATTTAAGAAATGGTTAGAGTTTCTTGGTTCTAAAGATACAGGTGTATGAATACACACATCCAAACAAAATAAAGGAATATTTCTATTAAGGGAAAGTCACCCAAAACAGGGCTACAGGAAAGAGCATTTTCTGGGTGTAACAGGGATTAATCCCTATAACTTCTCTATCCATTTTCAGATCATAATTTTATGATTGTCTTGGGTTGGCTTGACAAAACAAAGCTCTCAGTAAATTATATTGTCATCCAGATGATATCTAATAGCTGTCCATCCTTGTGATATACCAAGTGTTCCAAAGGGATGGGACACAAAATGCAAAATTTCAGGCTCACACACTGGATTGGGAAGCACTGACCATCTCTGAAGCACAAGGATGACCCTTCAAATTTTAAAGCAAAAAACAGGAGTTGGCCTGTAAAACACTGATTTAATTTATTGTATCTGGTGTCTGGGTTCTTCCTTGCCTTTGTTCTGGGACAAGTTGAAATGATAAGAAGAAAAATAACCTGTACTTACAAATTAATCACAGGACAACTATGACCATCAACTATGTTGAAGGTGTGCAAAAGGTGAATATGATGCTATATCAGGAGAGAATATTGCACAGAGAACAAAACTTTCATACTTATGTAAGCTGAGATCTTACTGGGAATGTCACAAACCAGTTCCTTCACCTTCACTCAGGCAAGAAACATGAAATCCATGCAGGAAAAGCCTGCAAGGACTGTCAGAGCTAAGAGTTTATTTAAATAGAAAAGACTAGAAGAGCTTGGCTGGAGCTGGAAGCTGAGTAGGAGTTTGCCTGGTCTACAGACTCTGCTGTAGACAAGCAGCAGGAAGGAGGAAGAATTATTTTAGCTGCAGGATAAAGCTGGCACCAGGACAACCAGCTAAAAACTAATCTCGAATGTTGGCTGGAAAAGCAAACATTTGTGAGCATTAAAGCCAAAGGAGGTTCTGGAACAGCCTTTGGAGTGTTGGGGTGGTGGGAGATCCACGTCTGGGCAGGACTTTGAAGAAGCCAAGGAGTTCAAGGTGCAGAATACTGCCTAGTCACACACCAGAAAGACATCTTGGCAATGAAAACTGAAAGAGGAGAGTTTTAGACTGGGTATTAGGCAAAAAATATTCCCTGTGAGCATGGGGAGGTTCTGGCACAGATTTCCCAGAGAAGCTGTGGCTGTCCCATCTCTGGAAGTGTCCAAGGCCAGATTGGACAAACCTGGGATAGTGGAAGGGGTTTGGAACTAGATGAACTTTAAGGTCCCTTCCAACCCAAACCACTTTATCAACTAAGTTAAAACACTCTGCAAATGCACTGGAGGAATCCTTGAGGATTTGGGAATTCTGTCTCGTATCATTCCTGCTCTCTGGGTCTTGTTGCTCAGTGACATGAATCCTTCCCCAAAGCTGGCTCTATTTCAGTGCTGGGTGGGGACATGTGAGGGTCAAGAATTTCCTTTGAAAAATGTGCTGGATACATGAAATACAAATAGAGATTATCTGAAATATATAAAAATTCATGGAAAGGGTGGTCAAGCACTGGAACAAGCTGCCCAGGGAAGGAGTGGAGTCACCACCCCTGGAAGTGTTCAGAAAAGGATTAGATGTGCCAGTTGGGATATGGTTTAGTGGGCATGGTGGGATTGGGCCAAAGGTTGGACTTGATGCTCTTGGAGGTCTTTTCCAACCTTAATGATTCTGTGTTTTGAAAGTCACAGTTTCCCCATTTATGTGTTTACAGAAAACAAATATTGCACCAGTGTTTTCACCATATTTTATTAGGGTTTTAAAATGTTGTGGGCGGTTGTTTGTTTGTTTTTGTTTTGTCCTTTGCGAATTTTTGTTACTGTAATCTAAATTCCATTTATAAATTTTGAGAATGCTATTAGCTACGACAGCAATATTTGTTTAAGACCTGAGGAAACACTTTCATGGTGCTCAGAACACTTTAATGGTTTGGCTCTTTGGGGAGCATCCAAATAAGACAGTGCAATCTCTAATGTAACTGGAAAACTTAAACAAGTTCTGCAAACTAAACAGTTTTAGAGTTCCTCCAAGGAGGATAAGAATAAAAGTGATTCTCATTGAAGGTGACTGATCTACACATCAGAGAACACCTCAGGGAAAAAGAGTCCAACCTGGGAAGGGTGGAGGTGTAGGATACACTGCTCTGCTTCCATTGGTAAATTGGCTTTTTGTGGCAGAACATTAGGGTCTGATTCCTGTTTTGTGGGACCCCAACACGAGTGACCATAGCTTTTCAATCAGAGAAATATAGAATGGTTTGGCTTGGAAGGAACCTTAAGGATCATCTATTTCAAACACCTTCCACTATCCCAGGTAACTCCAAGCCCTGTCCAACATGGCCTTGAACTTCCAGGGATGGAGCAACCACAGTTTCTCTGAACCTTTACAAGGTTTAATGTCATTGTCCCTTGTCCTGTCACTCCAGACCCTTGTCCAACTCCAGCTGTTGGATTCTCTTTGGGCACTGGAAAGGGCTCTAAGATCTCCCTGGAGCCTTCTCTTCTCCAAGATGAACAACCCCAACTTCCTCTACCTGTCTCCATGGGATTGGTTTGTCAAGACCATGCAAAAACTAAAAACATAAAATCTAGATGGTTAAAAGACAGGGTGGAACAACAGTAAGAGTCATTCCCTGTGTGAAAAACCTGAGTAATTTGGTTGTCATTGACTTCTCTGCAAAGATTTCGTCCATCACTCTCATTCAAAACCATGTTTGTGAGAAGAAAACTTACATTTCTATATCTATTTTTTGTTTACTGAGGGAAAGAAAAAAAGTTGTGGATGTGATTTTTCATTGCCCAAAGCTTCACTTTCATCATCATGAAATAGGGGAAGGAGAAAAACAAAAAGATGCTTTGGTGTTGCTTCTATTTAGGGTGTGTACTGGGGGGGTGGATGAACAACTCCTGCAATGTGGTATAACATATCCAGGGTGATGAGGCCTTTTGTTACAAAATGCTGCAGAAAGTCAGGGATATTCCCTATTTGCAAACAAGGAATAACAACATGGTGAAATTCCCTAGAAAACATCTTTGTTTTTGCACAGAGCTGAGGAAAAGGGATCTTATCCCAACTATAACTCTGAAGAAACCTCTGGCTGCTATAGGACATAACAAGTTTTCAGGGAAGGAAAAGGCTTTTTTCATCACAGTTTATATGTAAAAAGGTTGTATCTGTCAGAACTCCTCAAGTTTTAATTAAAACCAGGATGACCTGAGAATTGGATTGAAAATATTTTGGAAAGAGAGAATCTTCAAGTTTTGAAGGTGAGCAATTTTTTTTTTTTTTAAGCTCTATCCAAAAGCCTACTTTGTTTTTCCAACATCTGAAGACATTCTGGGTCAAAAATGTAAGGAGTTACAGAAGGAGGGTTTCTTGATGGAAAACCAGGAATCCTCTGTAAAGAAATACTGAATACTTGTGTTCACAGAATCACAGAATCACAGAATATGCCAAGTTGTAAGGGGAAAAAATAAAATTAATTCAGCTTTTCTCCCTTTTATTTTTCTTTGAATTCTGAATCCTTTTGATATGGACAAACTTCCAGAAATATAAACCAGATTTGCATATTCCTCATTTTGTGTTCTTGCAAAAAAATGAAATCTGGCTGACAGGCATTAAAATCTACAAATTAGTAAAGAAAATAACCCAATGTTCTCTCCACTCTCTATAAATAAATCCCTGGGATATGGAATGGAAATCTATCAAACCATTCACTGTAAATGTAAGTTCAGGGCAGAGAACATTAAGGAAAATTTAGATATAATCCAGCATATGCACCATGACAGGTCTCCATGGGAAGATATCCATGCTGAACAAAACCAGCCTCAACTGTAATTCACCATAAATGTGATGACACCCCAACATATGTTAAAATGCTCTGTAAAATAATGCAGCATAAATAGAGACAGGGAATCACTGTGACAGCAGATTTTCCAAGATCCTCCTTGTTTTAGCAGATTGATATATTAATTTTATAATGGGAGGCACAACAGCAATTAATAAAGTTTCTATAATGTGTCATTTTCATCCCTGGAAATGTTCAAGGACTGATTGGATGGTGAGGATGTGTCACAGGTTGGACTCGATGACCTTGGGGATCTTTTCCAACCTAAATAGTCTCGTGATTTTGTGAACTGAGTTCCCGATGGCCAAATCATTAAAATTCCCTAGACCCAGCATGAAGAAAAACTCATGGATTTTATTGTGACAGAGCCTACAGGAAAGGCAAGACTGAGTGGAAAATGCTACAGTGTTTACTTTTCTCATGGAATGTTTCAGCACTGACACCTTTTTCTGATTCAGTATAAAACTCCGAGGGCTTTGATTTTGACTGAAAAATGTCAAGCGATGATTTGGGACTGGAGTGAAGGGGAGGGAGGGGTTGTTTGCTTTGTTCACTAAAAAAAGGCAAATCCCTTGAAACGAGATGTTTCTCATAGAAATATCACTTCTTTGAAACCAGGCAAAGAAGGTTTTATTTCAGAGATAAATATTGGGGTCAGCCTGAAACTGAGTTTGAAATGCAAGTTCAAGACTTAGCTGAGCTATTAGAGGTTCATTGACTCACCTGACACCCAGGAGAAATCCCATAATGGGCTGGATGGGGCTCTGAGAGGGTTTGGAATGAGATGATCCTTAAGGTCCCTTCCAACCCAAACCACTCTGTGATTCTAAAAACCACCAACTAGAGGAGAGATGTGCAGCCTTTCCTCTCCGTGGCCGCAGCATACAAACTGCTTTTAATGATTTTAAAAAATAGGCATTCTAGTTTCACACATGAAGCTTCACCCTGCTCCTGGAAATGAGGAAAGGATTTCAGCTTCCTGGGGTTTGTTCCATCTGTTTATCTCCTGTATCTCCAAATTTCTTCCATGTTTATCACTTTGAAGAGGAAGGGAGAGCAAAAATATATGTGGCTTCTACCTCCAGACAGGGGTTATTGCACAGGCTTTGTTATGAAAGATTCATTTGCTATTTAAACCTTGTTTCCTATAGACCCTGCTGTGCATGGACTGATCAGGTCAGTTCTCAGTCTTCTCAGAGCACAAAACAGCCTGAACTGCCTCAAATCCTGGGGTCAGTTTTGGGCCCCTTACAACAAGAAAGACATTGAGGGGCTGGAGCATGTCCAGAGAAGGGAATGGAGCTGGGGAAGGGTCTGGAGGACAAGTCTGATGAGGAGCTTGGAAAAAAGGAGGCTCGGGGGGGACTTCCTCACTCTCTGCAACATCTTGACAGGAGGTTGTGGCAAGTTTGGGGTTGGGCTCTGATTCCAGGGGACAAGAGATAGGACAGGGGGGAATGGGCTCAAGTTGCACCAGGGAGGGCTGATATTGGATATTAGGAGCAATTTCTTCACAGAAAGGGTTGGCAAGCCCTGGCACAGCTGCCCAGGGCAGTGGTGGAGTCACCATCCCTGGAAGGATTTAAAAGCCACGGAGATGTGGCACTTGGGGACATGGTTTAGTGGTGGCCTTGACAGTGCTAGGCAAAGGCTGAACTTGATGATCTTGGAAGTCTTTTCCAACCTGAATTATTCTATAATTCTGTGTTTCCATATGATGTTTATCTGTAGAATTTAAGCCTCTGCTTATTAGTAGCTGCTGTTTACCTATTTCTCATGCAATCAATGTGGAGTTTATCCAGTTTTCCTGGCTTAGGACACATAAAAAATGGACATTATCTTCTTTTCAGCACGTTTTTCCAGATGGTTACAATATTGTTCCTGAATTTTCTCTATGCCCTGTAAAATGAAAAGGATACCCAGGGAAGCTGGCACTTGTGTAGGATGAAATGGCAGAGGAAAAGGTATTTAAAAATTATACCAGAAGTTGTGGAGGAAGGGAGGTCTTGGAAGGACTAGAACAGATTCCTCTTCTGGCTCCTAATTAGGATTTAAAAAATCTCTGTGGGTTAATGAGGGGCAGTCATGTTGAAATGTCACTTTTGTACATGGCAATTTAAGAGCCTTCCTCTCTGGAGAGAATTATTATGGGATATTAATGTCCACTGTCTGAAAATCACAATGGAAAAGAAACCTTCTTATTGAAACTGAAAAGCAAGAAGGAGTTTACTGGATGGTGAAAGTATTAAAAATGTGTTGAATACCTAAACAGGCTACAAAGAGAAAAAATAAGGAAGAAACAATAGGAAGAGAGTACAAACCATTATCCCAAGAACCATCGAAGCCAATGTTGGCCAGCAACATTATCCTTTTCTCAAATGCATTTTCTCTATCAGCATCTGCCCTTTTTACTTTAAAAGATCAATTAATTGAATTTACATCTGAGTTTAGTTGGCTTTTACCCTTGGATTGCCTTCTTCCATGTTATGAAAGTGTAGCTTTGCTACACAAGGATCTCCCTTCAGGAAGAAGCCTCATGCAAACATAAGGCTTAGTGGGATTGTAATAAGGAGGTGTCACTCTAAAATGCTCTGGGCTAATCAAGATCAATGTTTTGGACCAAATCTTCACTTTAGTCAGGGCTATTTCATCTATTCCTTAGAAAACCAAAAATCTAGCAGGAATCTGACAGAGATCTGGGGATGGATGACTCAGACTTTTCATTTTATGTCACCAAAGGCTACCAAGAAAAAATCCCACCTCCTTTGATTGCTCAGCCTATCAAAAAATATATCAAAATATATATCAAAATATTATCAAAAATCAAAAAATTATTTGGCAATGAGACACAAGAGCAAATTTCCAGGCTTCTAACAAGTATTATCCGTGGTAACTGCTCACGCACTACTATCCAAATCCTCACAAAATTCCTAAACATAAATATATAAATGAGAGCACTCAAATGCGTCTCTGATGGGGCTTAATAACAGGAGGAGTTGGTAAAACAGCCTTCAGGTGTGTAAAAGCCTTTTGATGGAACGAAGGGAACAGTCCAGAGGGCAGGTCCATGGGAGATGGCCCAGGAATTGAGGGGCTTTACGTGAGATAAGCTCAGAAATTATCAAAATCCTTTCATCAGAAAGGGTTGGGAAGTGAATTGTTGTGGGAAGTGCTTAGTGTGGGAAGAATAACAACATCCTCCACAGGTGGATCAGGGTGGGACTGACCATGCCCTATGGAAAAACCTGGGATAGCTGATCTCAGGAATTCAGAGAATCATGGAATACTCTGAGTTGGAAGGTACCCACAAGTGTCATCAAGTCCATCTCCTGACCCTGCACAGGACACCCCAAGAATCCCACCCTGTGCCTGAAAGCTTTGTCAAAGTGCTCCTTGAGCTCTGTCAGCCTTGGTGTTGTGCCCATTCCCTGGGGAGCCTGTTCAGTCCCCAACCACCCTTGGGGGGAAGAACCTGTTCCTTTCCATCTCTGTGATTTTTATTATCAAATTCTATCTTTGCTTTCCCCAGTGTTTGATTATTCTTAGTCTCCCAAAATAATTTTCCATGCCCTGTCCCTATGAATGCTGAAAGATTTCATTCCCTTCTCCCTAATGAAGAGCTGATGGGTGCAGAAGCTCCTACAGACAAGCTCAGCAAAGTCCATTTTCCTCACCAAAACTAGTGATTTTGCCTAATTTTTTAACCTCTGGATTATGGATTTCACCTCAGGCTGTTATTGTTACAGCAGAGGAATCCAGTCAAAAGTCTCTGTGAGAATGGACAGTGCATGTGAAAGCAGAGCAATCACTGGGGTGGAACAGAGCCAAATGCTGCATATTTTTAGATCTCACAGCCTAAAAAATCAATAATCTGTAGCTGGAAAATATTAGCATGGCTTTCTTTCACCAACAAATGGGGGATGCTTCTTGCAAATGCAATATTTTTGTTGAACTCCTCCACCATCAGCAGGATTTTGACTCTCTGCTCTCTGTCACTCTCAAGAGTTAACACTTCCTAATGCCTGTATTTCTAATTTTTGGTTTTTGGGGTTGGCTTCCTTCAAATCTCCCCAAAGTTCTCCTAGGAAACTAGAAATATGTACAAAATTTTTAAAATTTTCAAACAAGAATCATTTTGCGTTTCTCATTTTCTTAAAATCTGGTAGCTGGGGAGGCAACACTCCCTCCACATCTCCTCCTGAGATGTTAAGAATAATTTTTTTTACATTTTGTGGTTCTTTTTTCTTTTATTAACAATGGAAAAAAATAGTTCAGGGACTGTAATTTCTTGCCTGCTGAGTTTATTCGAGAGAACAACTTAACCTGAATCTCAGTTTGTGTAGTCATCTATTCATATCTTTCTGTTCCACTTTGAACTCTACTGGGAGAGTCCTGTGCCAATATTCTTTGTACTATGGCAATTTCCTGCTCTGAGAATTCCTTGAGATGGCTTGGAATGATATAATATTCCTGAGCACATTTCTCTGCTCCCAGAAAACAAGAGAGACACCTGCAAGCAGGTGGGATTCCCTGTTTACTGTGGTGTTTATTAGCTGGCACATTTCCTAAACTGTCTGTGTTTAATTCGGGATGTTCTGCTTCAACTCACTGGCATAAAATAATGATCATAAAGCATCAGCCACAAAGACAAATATAGAACTTCATTTTATGAAGAAGTCACCCTTGTCTGTGCAGCTTGGGGTGCACTGAGTGACGTGAAAGCAGCTAACACCGCATGAAGTTGGTAAACCAAGACATCTTGGGGTGCACAAATTGCCCTGGTCATGTGTTTTTTGCTGCTGTGCAGCCAAAATTGTCAGTCAGTGATAACACCCAGCAGTGTCAATGACACACAAAGAGGAGGAAACAGAACTGGGATCACTAAAAATAACACTTTCTTGTAAATGCCAGATTTATTTCCTTTGTAGGAAGGACACACCAAGTGTCTCAAGGCATTATCCTTCTTAGTCTTCTGTGCAAAGCAACCAGTGGGATATTTTTGCTTGGTTTGATGTTTGTTTTGAGTGAAAACCAACTGGAATAGGAACACTGCTGCTTGTTTTGACAGTGGCCGTGGTTAGAGAGATGCAGCGAGATCAGAGCACAAGAAATAGATCCTTCTTTGGGCATGTTAAATCCTGTTATTTGAGTGAATTATTCTTGGATATGGGATTTGGTTGTTGGAATAAATTAGTTAGGTTTCAAAAAGAAGCTTTCATTAAAATCAGGTTCCACAGAACATTTTGGGTGAGGCCCTGGCACAGAGAAGCTGTGGCTGCCCCATCCTTAGAAGTGTCCAAGGACAGGTTGGATGAAGTTCTGAGCAACCAGGGATAGAGGAAGGTGTCCCTGCCCGTGGCAGGGGTTTGGAATGAGATTACCTTGAAGGTCCCTTTCAACCCAAACCATTCCATACACAGAGCTCCATCCTGTTCCATTCTAGAATGCTTTGGCCTGTGTCAGCCAGACTTCATTCAGGATAAACCCAAGGTATGGTTTGGGGAACAGCACAGGCTAAGGACTAATTCCAGTAGTTATTTTGGATATAGTCACCTTCTTTTAGGAGAAAAATATTTGGGAATTCAGATATGAGCTGAGCAGAGCAGTGCCCTTAGAGACTGGAAACAATCCTGATGGATACATCTTGTCTTCAGAAGCACAGCTAGTCTCCCCCTTTCCGTATGTTTGCCCTTCCAGTACACCAGTTTAGAGGGACAAAACGTTTTTTCTGGAATACTGGTGGTGATTTATCTGGTTCTTAGGGTTTTTCTTACCATTACAAACCATTTCAAAGGATTCCCAAGTAAACTCTCAGTTATTTGCAATTCCCAGGGCTGCAGAGTGTTTTTCAGTTCCCATAACAAGCTCTGACTTCCATTTGCTGGCTTTTCCAAAAATGGGATACAAAGGATTCATTGGAGGCTTCTCCAAGTCGTCAACCAAGAGGAAGATTCTCAAAAAAAAGTCACTGAGCTCCAGGTTTTATGCCCAATTGGTCTTGGATGGTTTGATCCTGAAGTTCACCTTCTCAGCCAGATGCTACTTTTTAAAGATTTCTGTTTGGAGATTAAAAATATGTGAACATTGAGTTGAAAGCTGAGAAGTAAAATTACTACATATAAATCAGAAAAAATAGGGTTTAGAGCTCAAAAATCTCAGAGGGGAAAGGAAAGGAAAGGAAAGGAAAGGAAAGGAAAGGAAAGGAAAGGAAAGGAAAGGAAAGGAAAGGAAAGGAAAGGAAAGGGGAAAGGAATAGATTTACAGATGAAATGAAAGGCTATCTCTATAATACTGCAGGAACCAAAGGAACCAAAACAGTTGCTCCAAGGAATCATTATTTTGCATTAGACCAAAGGGCAGATTTCACCTGCTGGTGTCTCCCAGAAGCTGGAGCATGAAACAGATGAGCCTCAACTTCAAGACAAGAGAAAATGAAAAAAAGAAAAAGCAAAGCTCACAAAATCTACCATTTAAGAGCCAACAGAAATGTACCAAGATATTAAAATTCTTTGTGATCCACAAAGATATTTATAGAATTAAACTCACAAACATAAACCTGGTCTAGTGGAATGTTCCCTGCCCATGGCAGGGGGTTGGAATTTAGTGGTCTTTAAGGTCCCTTCCAACCCAAATCATCCTATGATTCTATAAAATTTTTAGGCACAGTTCAGTATCTGTATCAACACTATCCTTGCAGGCTTTTTCTGCTATTCCTCAGTCTTCCCTACTCCATAGTGTACAGTGCCAATCTGATGGGTCCTGGAGTCAGAGAGAGCTTTGAAGTGGATTTTTCCATACTTTGAATTAAAGTGAGCACAAAAAAACCCACTGAGCTGTCTTTGCATCTCTAAAGGTTTGCTTTCCTGAACTCCAGCTACAGAAATTTGTTGTTTAAAGAGAGATCTTTGGATCTGATGGGGAAAAGGAGAGAAAAAAAAAGAAAAATTATAATGCAGCTGGTCTTTGATTATTGTCTTAGAAAGCAGATCCATTTCTCCTATCATTAATCCAGCAGTATCCAATATTTCCTGGATTGCAAAAAACCTGCATTTTGGGGTACCCAGGAAAACAAAAGCCTCGTTTCTTCTATATTTAATGGGGCTTGGTCACACATTTTCTGTGAGTTTCCTCATTTCTGTTTATTCTTGACTTTCCCACCTGGCCAGGTCTCCCCTGTTTTATCTCTGTTGGAAGTGGAACGTTCCTTTGTCAGTGTGTTCAGCAGAAAATTAGTTAAACAAACTGGTTTTCTTCCAACTTCTCTCCGCAAAACTTCCTAAGGAGCATCAACACCACGAAAAAAAGGAAGATAAGAATTTCTCTTTCACAACAGGGACTCATAACCTTCTTTAACAAAACAGCCAGTTATTTTTTCAGAACCATTTTTGCAGTTGTTTTTGATTGTGTTGCTGCAGGGCTTTTGTTTTTTAGATGCTTAAAAATGAGTTTCATTTTTAACTGTTTATGTGCTGGTTTATATCCCCATAGTTGTGACTTATTCACTGTCAGGCAGAGAAGTGTGTCATCCCCTACCCTCATTGTTGGGTTTTCTTGTAATTATTTCTCAAGTACCATGTCATGTTTTTGCAGAAAAAAAGACTGTGGTTGACACAGCACAGGCTGGACAGCATCGATCTACCAAACATCCAGATCTAAAACCTACTTATTACTGCATTTGTAAACATCCAGACTTACAAACTATCTATTATTACATTCTCAAACAGGTACATTATCCTCAATATTAGTTAAGTTTCTACCAGGACTTTCAAAAAGAAACTAGAGACTTGGCTTTCATCTCAGGAACATGTTTATCAAAGAAAATATGGCTCTTTGTCCTCCATTAATAAAACAAACTTTAGTGGTCAGAAATTTTTCCTTCCATCCTTTGACTGGCAGGATGTAAAATAGTAATCGTTATCCTCATTAGAAGAGGTAAATGATCTTACCTTTTTGTGAGTTAACAAAGAGAGTGGTATCACAAGTATTGGAGGTAATGCTACTTTATTTCCCTACACATTTGTGTCTTGTTGATTTTGAAGCCTGTGGAAATACAACCTCTGAGAACCTTTGAGATCTCTGCTCTTTTTCCAGAGGGGTTTTGTTTCAGACAAGTTTAAAAGTCACAGGGAAAACACATAGAAAAGGCAACATCCACACAGCCATGGGACAACCATATCAAACTATCTAAATCCAGCTCAAAACCACTTTAGACCAAACCCTCAGGAATGGGCTTAAAGAACATCCTTGGAGTAGGTTATGAGCAAAGGTGATCCCCTGCTCTGCCTGCTTATCCTCTATTCTGATATCTGAGCTGTGGTTTAGAGTGCTTGAGAGAGGACTGTGATAAGACAAGGCTGGAGGGATTTGGGTCCAGATCCAAACCCTGTAATCTGATGTCCTCATGCACTTGCCACCTGAGATCTTGTCAGGACAGACAATGTCTTAAGACTTCATAGAATCTCAGAACCACAGAATATCCTGAGCTGGAAGGGACTCCCAAAGATCATCAAATCTAATTCCTGGCCCTGCACAGGAAAACCCAAAAATCATTGTGTGCCTGAGAGTGTTGTCAAGATTTAGGTAGGGCTGTCCAAGATCCATCTCCTTCCTCACAAATAGGACTTCTCCAGTGGGTCTTCCAGCCCTTCTTAAACTCAACTTTTCCAGCTCTTGGTGTCAATAATCTTTCCAGATTATTCTAATTTGAAATGTATATCACTTCGATTATGGAGGAATCCAGACTTGGAGCAAAATCCCACTGTAGGAAGTACTGGAGGAGCAAATTGTTCCTGCACAAAACAGTTTGCAAGTGGTGTTAAAAAACTCAGACAAGCAGATAGCCCAAAAATCAGTGATTTCAGCACATCATCAATTCCCCCTCTGGGAGAGTTTTCTACACGCATTGCCCACAATGACCATTAAGTTCCCTCACTGAAATTCCAATTACACCAAGGCTTTAGCAGGAAGATTCAAATCTTCTTGTGAATGGGAGTTGTGGGGCACTGCTTCCACTCTAAAATGTTGGCATAAGTCTCAAACAGATTTGTAACAAAAAAAAAAGAGAGGTTTAATAGCATTTCCTACAGCCATGCAGACTTTTCAACTTTATTTGTAGAAACGTTTTTTTGATGAAGAGGACAAGGGGAAAGACTTGCAAAGGCTGCTGTTGTCATCTCCTAAAATGCTTTCACAAAGAGGAAGATGATGTCTACTCTCCATGACCATCACGGAGAGGAGAAAAAATCCTGAATCATCCTTCCAGCCAGTGAAATTATAGTTCAGTACTAAGAAAACAAAGAGACTGTGGTATTTTAGAACCTTGAACACTGGGCACAGTTTCCGTCATTAGGGAGCTTCTGAAACACTGAAAGTAGTAGAAAGTCTGTCAGGAAAGGAGTGAGGAGAATTGACCCTGCCTTGGAGCTGAGCAAGCACTAGAGGACTTCCTGAAGTTTCCCAGTAACCCTATTCTGCAAGGGATTGTTGAATAATTCAGGTTGAAAGGAGCCTCTGAATCTACTAGGTCCAATCTCTTCCCACTTTCCCACTCCAAGATACTTTGACATTGATTTAGATGGTTTAAAGTTGCCCAAGTTCTTTGCATCTCCAAAGAAGGATCTTTAACAGCCTCTCTGGGTGGTCTGTTTTAGTGTTTGCCCAGTATATTTTTACATGTATCCATCTGGAATGGTCCTTGATGTTACATGAATGTTGCCTCTCATCCATCTGATGTGCACCTGCAGGAAGAGTTTGGCTCCATCTTCTCTTGGAAGGTGGTTGCAGACAATGAGGAGACCTCTCCTTCACTTTTTGTTTTCCAGGATGGACAAAGCCTGTTCTCTCAGACTGTTGTTGGATCACTTGCTCTGGCCCTTCAGACATCTCAGAGATTTTCTCAAATGCATTCCTGGTCCTCCTTGTAGTGGGGAGTCCAAAACTGGACAGAGAATTGCAGAGGCATTGCCACTCAAGTCAAATAGAAGGCAATAATCACTGGGAAGGTGCTGGAGCAAATCCACATCATATCCAAACACATGGAGAAGAAGGTGATCAGGACTAGTCAGCCTGGATTTATGAAGGGAAGTCATGACTTACTGGCTTGATGGCCTTCTCCAGTGAGAAGCCTGGCTTTGGTGGATGATCTTACCAGTAAAGACTTAAGCAAAGAAAACCTTGAGTACTTGGGCCATTTCCATGGTTTGTCACCAGAATTCCTGCTCTGTTGAGCAGCAAGCCCATATTTTCCCTACTCTTCCTTTTGCTGCTGATACGCCTGGAGAAAATTTTCTTGTTGCCCTTCATGTCCCTCACCAGATTTAACTCCAGATGGGCCTTGATTCCCTATTTCAGTCTCATCCATCAGCCCTTTTTTATTGATTTCTTCTGCAGATGGAATGACTTGGAGATCTCCAACATAGGGGAGCATCACCCAAGTACAGGAGCTTGTATTTCTTAGTCCATCTCACCAGGTTTTTTGCAGCTACGCCAGATTACACCACATACGGTCTCTTCTTCCATGTGAAAGCATGGAAATGTTTTGTCCAAATAAAGGCAGAAAACCTCACTGGAGGGAGCTTGGAGACAAACTACTCTTGACTTATCCCACTCAGAGGTCACAGAATTAAAGGAAAGACACAAAATTAGGTCTGGAAGTGATTTTTCACCATGGAGTGGAATAGCAGGAGTTATTTTTAATGTGTGAGTGTTCATAAAAAAGACTTCCTGGGCTTTTCATCATCTCATATTCAACAAGAAAAATACCTGTTCCACCCTGATCCCTTAGAAATGAGAGTCTCAGAGAGAGGAAGAGTTGGGAAATTGAAGGGGCAGGATATTCCCTTTGGCTTTCCTTTTAAATTTCTTGTTACAAAAAAANAAAAAAAAAAAAAAAAAAAAAAAAAGAAAAAAAAAAAAAAAAAAAAAAAAAAAAAAAAAAGAAGCTCTGATTCATATTTTTTCAGTGGGGAAAAATTAGTGCTCAGTCAGAGTCTTGTGCTCTATCTGGGGCTTCTCAGGGTCCACCTGATGAGTTGTCCCTGGGAATCACTTTCCCTCCAGCAGTGATATCACTTGAGGCCCTTTTCCTATTAATAGTCATCACTTCTGAATCACTGACCTTTATTCTTCCCAAGATTCAGTTCCCCAACTCTATGAGAAAAAGGGTCTTCCTTTTGCTTCTGCCATTTACACAGGTTACAAATATTCTGTTTTCTCAGGATATCATTTCCCAGTATAAATTCCATAAATTCTATGAAGGACTGGTAAGACCATGGGCTTGGAAAATCTCTAAACTCAAGATTTCTGAACACTGGTTATATGATGCTCCTATTTTTAACCCCATTGTTTTTATTTTTCCTGGTTATCTCCAGTTGCTCATTGGATCCTGGGGACAGGATTCTATCCCCAGATAACTCTTATGTTCTATAGTATTCAGACCTTGGATGACATGTTTGGGAGGCATGTGAAGTACCATAACGATGCATATATAATATTCCCATTCTCACACACTGGCACATTCAAGTTCAACTCACATTTCCCAAAGGAGAAATTCAGTTTCTCATGCTCTGATTTATTCTGATGCCTCATTCCTTTCCATCTCCATTCATCAAGGCTTGAATGGGAGCCTGGCTTTACTAGTTGCTAATTAGCAGTAGAAACCATCCACCAGGCAAATCAACAGCAGAATAACACTGACAAAAAAAATTAAAAATTAACATAATAACAGTTGATTCCCATGATTGAAAGAGGGGAAAATGCAGTTGGATTCTTAACACTTGAGTGCAATTAAGAAAGAAAGGAGAAATTACTGTTTTTCTCCTGTGAATTATAAGCAATTAGCAGGGCATATAATAAACCTTGCAACTGAAATCCCTTGGACTTCCTTGTGTCGATTCCTCACTGTGTTTCGGGGGCCTCAGCAGCTGAAACACAGTCGTGTGTGTTTATTGTCATCTCTTTGCTTTCACACTGAAATAGGAAAGCACAGCTCCCACTTCCACAGATTTACCACAAAGACAACTGGAAATAGGGGACACATTCTGGATTCATCTCGTGGCCATCGTTTCAGTGGGTGCAGATGTTTTGCTTTTGCTAAGGGGAATGGTATGTGCTAACTGGGCAAAGAACAGCAATTGTTGTTTGTGTGAGGTGATTTGTCTGGATACCACCTCCAGGAGAGCCTATGAACCCCCCTTATCTGGCTGGACAGCTGGTTCAAAGGGCAGTGCCTGTCCTGGGAACACCTCAGATCTCTGGTATCTTCCTCCCCCTTCCCAAATCCTTCCTGCTCATGAGTGAAAGTATTGCCATCCATTCAAAAAACAGGCAATTTCCAGGGGAAAAGGATCATTTCTGTGAATGTTGTGAGATTCCATGTGCACATCAGGACATGAGGAGGGGCAGGGACTGATCTCTGCTCTCTGTGACCAGGGACAGGACCTGTGGGAATAGATGGAACTGTGGAGATTTTTCTTGGATACTTGGAAAAGGTTCTTCCCCCAGAGGGTGTTTGGGAGCTGGAACAGGTTCCCCAGGGCAGTGGGCACAGCACCAAGGCTGCCAGAACTCAGGGAGTGTTTGGACAACACATAGTTGGATTTTTGACATGTCCTTTGTAGGGCCAAGAGTTGGACTCGATGATCCTTGTGAGTCCCTTCCAACTCAGGATATTCTACCTGGAAAGACATTCTCAATTGTCTCCCAATGCCCAATGCTTTTAAGATGAACATGTGTGTGTCATATGTTAAATACACGATTTGAAGGGAGAAAACCAGAGCATTTACTGAACTTCACTTGGACACAAGGTTGTCCTGAAGTCTTTTGTCAGGAGTGGACACTTCAGTCAACGTGTAGGGATCAGCTGCTGAGAATATTCTGACTTCAGGAAAACCACAAAGCTCCTGTGAACCTGAATGTCAAAGTTAATCAGAAAAGGAACAACTATTTATGTGAAGCATTCCAAGTTTTTGTCCATTTAGAAGGTGTTGGAGAAGCAAAGTCCACGTGTCTCTCTGTCTGTCTGTCCTAATTTTCCTCCAGAGCTTCAGAAAATTTGCATCAGTTTGTGAGGAGGATCTTGCACCTCATTGGATCAGAAAAGAAATACCTCCCATACCTCCAATACAGATTTGGCAAATATGTTATAAATTTGCTATAAAGTTCCTTGTGAAAAGCATCAGTTCACTGTATGTGTGTGTATAAATGTATTTCTGTGTATATAAAAATATGTATATGTGCAGCTGTGTGTACATATACATCCACACACACGGGTATATACATATATATATTTAAAGTCAGGAAGCCACTGAACAAATTTTTTGAGAGATGGCTTTCTCCTGCAGCGAATGTTCTTCCAGGGAATTCAGCCAATTTCCTTCTCTACCATCAACATCCCAGTATTTCTCCTTCATGGTCCTGTTTCTCAGGGGTTTCTAAAGTGGACTCAGTGTCCCCAGAGGATCTCCTGCCTTTCCAAGAACCCAGGAATAAGGACAGGCTCCAGCCAAGAGTCTTTCACTATCTAATTCTGTTTATTAAAAATTAGTCTACAGATGGTGTTGCTTTCCAAGTCAGTCACTGAAAGCCAGAACTACTTTTGCTATTGTTTCTATTTAAAAACAAAATTAAAAAAAACATGATGACTTAACAGCAGATATTCTGTAAACCCCCAGATATTTCTGGAAAAGGCCAGGGCTCTTCACAATAAAATGAAGTATTTAAAAAAGGTTATATAATATGAATGTCTACAATGGAACATATTCAATTCCTAATCAGCCCAGGCTATACCTTCACTTCCCACTGCTCCTAATAATACTCTGCTCCAGACTAAGCCAACCTTTCTCCTTCTTTGTTGTTTTTACATCCTGCAAGTGCATGTAGACAGTTCTAGTCCCCTTAGTCATAGATTAGACAAATTGCACATATTGTTTCCTTTTAATCTCATCTCCCTCCTGACTTTTTAAATACTTGGAGTTGTTCTACACCATCCTCTGCAGTTTACCAATACTGGCTTGATGTTTTGATGTGCTGAACGAGCACGATTCCACAGTGGGAGTCAGATACACTCAATCCTTGCTGTTCAGCAGCAGTTTGGGTAGAGGCATCTCATTGCTGATTGCACCAGAACACGGGATTTTGAGAAAGCTGTTGCAAATAGAAATTCTAATTAAAGGCAAGGCTTGGCCACCTCTGCAATGCAACTAATGATAGGACATGCAAAAATGGCCTTAAGTCGTGCCAGGAGGGGTTCAGGTTGGATTTTAGGAAAAAAATTATTCACTGAAAGAGTGGTAAAACATTGGAATAGGATTCCCAGGGCAGTGGTGGAGTCACCATCCCTGACCACGATATAAAAACTTATTTTTATATTCACAGTTGGACTTGGGCTCTCGCAGCAGCCAACAGACCTTCCTTCCATAAAGTGATGTCTTTGTCTCAAAGGAGGACTTTATATTTTAACTCAAAGCTTGAAATTCATCATTGTCCTGACATCAGTTCTGGACATTTTTTTCCCCTTCCCCTCAGCAGAAAAGGTTCTTTGGTACTGATAACTAATGGGAGGTGCACAGCTGAGACTGTACAAAGTGCTGCTGCCTTGTATTAATTAAGAAAGTAAAGATGGGATGATTCACCTGGTCTGATTTCCTTGCCTTTCAAGACAAACTGGTTTTCCTGATCTTTATTTGCACCTTTGTTTGCTGGACTGCCCTCTAAAGAGGCCTGGGAGGCACAGGAACCTCAAGAACTTGCTTCTGGTTTTGAAAATGAATGATGAGAGAAATTCAGGACCTGGGACTTGATTGTAAATGAAGCGGTTGTTGCTGATAGTTACTGCACTGACATCTGAGGATAATATTTCCACTACCAGCAGCACACTAACACTGCAGTGCTGTATAAAAGACTATCAATAAAAGACATAATCTCAAAGAATTTGCAGCATAAAAGTTATGAAGTCACAGATGAATTAGGAAAAAAATATTCAAAAATTCTGCATTTAACTGCTGCAGCTGCTGCTTTTTTTCCTGGGCTAGGTTTCAGAGGATTTCTGTGCTTCAGGGAATCATAGGATCATAAAGTTTAGAAAAGAGCTCTGAGATCAAGTCAATCTTTGACTGAATACCACCACCCCCACAAAACCATATTGTGAAGTGCCACGTCTACTCATTTTTTTAACACTTGGCCCATCGATCCAGCTTGTCCAGATCCCTCCTTAGAGTCTCCCTTCTGAAAAGCAGACGGATTTCAAGCCCAACACTGGCATGTTGCCTCTAGGCTCAACCTCAGCAAGCCTGGTTTTATCTCCTTCTCCCTTCAAATCTAGCTTAAAGTCCTCTCTGCCCCCCAACTCATGGGACAGAATCCTTTTCCCACTTTGAGAGAGGTAAAACCCATGTGTCACCATGGCCCTGGTGCCTGTGGTCCAAAAAGCCAGAATTCCACCTGAGCCAGGTATTAAATCATATAGGAGGGGAAAAGCCAAATTCCACCTGAGACTGGTATTTAACCATGTGGGTTTGGAAAAGCCAAAATTCCACCTGACTGTGATTCTGCTAAATCAAGAGGGAGGGGAGGGTGACTTTTTTCAACCTCATCACTTCCAACCCAAAGAACCAATAGTGGATAATAATCCAAGGGGCTGCACCCGACCAGGGAGATTCCTGGGAATCCCTGCATTGCAGGGAGGCAGCAGAATTCCCTGCGGGATGGGCCTGGCCAGCAAATAAACTGTCAGGAGTGGGATTCGAACCCACGCCTCCAGGGGAGACTGCGACCTGAACGCAGCGCCTTAGACCGCTCGGCCATCCTGACCTCTGGAACGACCTCCTTCGCGTGTCCTTTGGAACATCCTGGCAATTTATCTTCCATCAAGAGTGTGCTGGAAGCATGGGGAACACTTCCTTGGGAATCCAGGATTCTCCTCTGTGATCCAGATGGGAAACAAGGAACTTTCTGAGCAGTAGAACTGACAGAGGTTGGAGGCAGGTGGGGATCGGTCTCTTTTCCCAAATAACAAGTGATAGGAACAGATGAAACGGCCTCAAATTGCACTTGAGGAGGTTTAGATTGGATTTTAGGAAAGATTTCTTTACTGGAAGTGTCATCAGACCTTGGAATAGGCTGCCCAGGGAGGTGTTGGATTCACTCTCCCTGGAAGTGTACAAAAGGCCTTTAGTGTTCAAAGGTGTTCAAAAAGTGTGATGTGGCACTTGGGGACATGGTTTAGGGTTGGACACTGATGTTAACTGTTGGACTTGGTGGTTTTAGAGGTATTTTCCAAACTTAATAATTCTATAATAGGACTTGGAATTGTCTCCCTCTCCCAACACTTAGAATTTAAAAATTAGCATGGGTTTAACCAGAGAAATACCACAGACCAGCAGAATGAAGGAGGGGAAAAACCCTAAAGAACCATTAGAGTGAGAAAAAAAAAAAAAAAAAGGTAAATTAATTTCTGGCATATTCCCTTCTCTCTGCCAGCTCCTTTATTTTTCTCTTTTTTTTTTTTTTTCTTGCATAATGTGCTGGAATTTGTCCAACATTCTTTAGATGAATTGACAGTGACTTATGCAGGAGCTGCTGTCTCTGTGCAGGAACGTGGCTTCCCTCTCATTCAAAGCTCAGTGCAACTCCCCAGAGATTCTGGAAGCAAGGTCATCTATTGCCTTTGAGAGAGGCAGCAGGAGAACATCAGGACTTCTGCAGGACAGAAAGAGGGCTGAAGAAATTCAATTTCAATTGAAGGGAGACGAGGTTTTATTCCAAGAGAAAGTGAAATTGAGGTAAGTCATAAATCTTTCAGAGTAGCAGAAGTGGGCAACAAGATATGTCTCAGAAGAAAACATGCAAAATAAATTTTCCTCTTTATACAACATATGCTGAGGTTGGAAATAAATGATCTTTAAAGTCCCTTCCTACTCAAAACATTATATGATTCCATATATATCCCATTATAGAAGATTTATCATTAAACTATTATAACTGTATCATTACAGAGGAACATTTCAACATCCTTATTAACTTTATCCTGCTAAAGAATTTCCTGAACTGGTAAGGGAATAGGTTCAGGATGTCTATAATTATCAGCTGCTTCAGCCCACATGATAGAAAGTCATAGTGGAAAGCCATAGAAAGGCTGATAGAAAGTCGTTAGTCTTGATCCCTGGCTAATGGGCCATTTCGAGAGACAGATTTGCTCAAGCTTGGCTTGGCTCAATCATCAGATTGGCTCACAGCTTTTGATGGATGTAAATCCCTTCCCATCTCAGGGTTATGACCTTAGTTACATGACCTTTTTCCTGGGAGATACCAGGGGTAGGGAAGGGAATCCAACACCAGGGAATTGAGTATCCAACTCCCTCCAAACCAATGTACCTCCTGCCTTTTATTAATTAAAAGACAAACAATGAGAAAAAGGGCAGGAGGGCAAGTCAGGGGCTCTCGGTGTTGACTCAGGAGATATTCTGGTCAATCCCTGTTCCTCGAGCTCTTTGAGGACTGGTGGCATCTGAATGTGGGTGGACACTGGTGACTAAGAAAGGTGTTTTGCAGAGCTCCAGCTGGTAAGGAATGAGCCATGTGAGGCTCAGAGTGGGAAACAATGCCAAGGGGTTTCCATTGGGTAAACAAGCTACATTTGGATTGCTTTGTATGAGAATAAACAGCCAGCACAAAGCAACCTGCCAACTTCCCATCAACACTGTGTCCTTTAAAAGCATTATTTTTTAACAGCTTCACATCCTCCCAGGCAGGATCGTGTAGCAGTTTTGAAATCAATGAGGCATTTGCCATTTCCCTCTCACCTTGCCTGCCTTTGGATTGGCACAGCTCCACAGCCCAGGTTTTGTGGACCTCTCTTGCTGGAACATTAATACAAAAGCCACTTTGGCTCATCCTGGCTGGAGAAAGGAGGGGAGGCAGGACAGGCTCTGTTGCTCATCCTGGCACATTAATAATGAACTTGGAGATTTGGAAGGAATGGGACAGTCACCACCTACTAAGAAACAGAGCAGAGCCACACTCCAAGGTCAGGCACCTTGGGAAAAGCTCCATCACAAAAAGTCACTCATTCACAGGGACATCTCCAGGGTCCTGTGCACTCATCCCGTGTGCAGCAAGAGGGATCTTTAGGGAGGAGAGAGCCAGAGCTCTCATCTCTCATGTGAGAACCTTTCTAGCTGGAGCTGATTCGGAGGAATCAGCTGCCCTGGGGTTCTTCTTTGGTTATTGGGGCTTTGCAGGTCTGAGGGTGTCAAGATTGTTACCCCCATATCAGCTTGGGAAGGCCCAAGCAAGGGGCTTCCACTTAGGTGTAGGGTCTATGGAATTATGTTTCTGTAGGGACTCCAAAATTTCCACTGGCATAACACAGGTTATCACACAAGAAGGAAGAGGAGGGGCAGGCAATGATCTGGTGATCACTGACAGGACCAAGGGAATGTCATGAAGCTGTGCCAGCGAAGGTTTGGGTTGGATATTAGGGAAAGACTCTTCACCCAGAGGGTGGTTGAGCCATGGAACAGGCTCCCAGGGAAGTGGTCATGGTCCCAAACCTGCCAGAGTTCAAGAAGTTTGGACAACAGTCAGGCATGTGATGGGATTCTTGGAATTGTCTCGTGCAGGGCCAAGAGTTGGACTTGACAATTCTTGTAGGTCCCTTCCAACCCAGGATATTCTATGATTCTATCCTTCTAGGTATGTGTTGGCCCTCAAATTAATCTGACTGATCAAAAATATCCTATTTCTACCACGGAAGTATCTCCAACCAAAGTGCCCAGCTGCAAGTGGAAGCCAAAGATGAATGAGGCAAAGGAAGCCAATTTCATAGGATCAATGATCTCAGGCCCATGAATTTGGCAATGAGCAGCCCAAGGACTTTGTGAGCTGTGGCTCCTAAATGAGATTGCCTAACACCCTGTCCAATTGCATTTTCAATTTTCCTGTTGCATTCTCCAGTGATAGAGATTCCACCACATTCCTGAGGGGGTTGTTTCAGTGATTTTTTTTCATTGAAAAAAAAAAAAATACACAAAAAGTTTCTTATTTCAAAATGAAACTTTTCTGATGTGTCCACATTCAATTCATGCTCCCAGTGCTTGGCAGAGATATGTGACTTTAATTAGTCAATGCTTATTAAAGGAAAGGCTTTATTTCATAAGACTCACTTAAGTTTTCATTCATTTTTTGGGGGTGAGGGGAGCAGGAGTTTTATTTACCTAATGTTCTTAGACATAGAGCGCTTTAAAGTGTTCATCAAGAGGTGTAATTAAGGCAAAGACATTTATTTCAGACACAGGGCTCCAGAGCCTGATCTGCATGAGAAGACAAGGGAGAGGCTGTTTGGCCACAGCCTATGGAGTTTGGCAGTGTCTTTAAATCCCAGCCCTGTGCAAACCAAGCTGCGGAGGAGAGGTTCTCCTTTGGAATAAAAAGACTTTGGACTTGGATTTACCGAACTAGACTTGCCAGAGGCACCTGTCTGCGCTGCCGCCCATCCCAAAATGACCAGGAGACTGGGATGTCACTGCCAGGCGCTTGGAGAAGGAGCGGGGATAGCAGCGGGACCCGTTTGTCTGTTCGTGAGCATTGCTGCCCTCTCCTGGCTTCAAAGCAGAGAAAACCAGAGGAAATCGGCTCGGGAAGGACGAGGATGGCAGCAGGGAGCGCAGGAATTCAGCGCAGGGGCGGGGATGCTCAGCCGAAATAATCCCAAGGGCTCATTCACGCTACCTGCTGTGCTCACCTGGAGTCATCCCAGCCTCTGGGATCCTGCCGACCAGAGCCTGCTTCCCAGTGGGTTTGTCACTCCGCAGGGATCGTGGAATGGTTTGTGTTGGAAGGGGCATTATAGGTCATCTCGTTCCATCCTGCCATAGGCAGGGATGCCACTTGCTAGGCCAGGTTCTCCAAGACTCATCCAACCTGGGCTCGACCACTTCCAAGGATGGGGCAGAGTCTCTCTGTAGAGCACTCCCAGGTTACTCCTAGGTGGGGGAACAAGGTCATCCAGGAGTTTTCTCATGAAGATCATACTTTCTTTGACCTTCCACAGATTTGCTGGAGGTTTTCACACCTGTCAAGCAGTGGAGCTTTACAATGACTTCCCCAGAACGTGACAAGGGACTTGGAGCCTTTCTTCTGCCAGCAGCCACTGTCTGCCCTGGAACATGAGCCTTGTACAGTGACAGGGAGGTTGTGTTGGCCCCTTGGACCGTTGCTTTGATCCCAGCCTGTCTCAGTCCTGTTCTCTGAAACAACTTCTTGGACTCCCAAGCTAAAATCAACTAAATGCTGTATGAAAAGGCTGAAAGAACTTCATATTTCAACAGTTTGAGGGAAAACTTGAACCCCAGCAGAGCTGAAGTAGCTCAGCTGGGAGAGCGTTAGACTGAAGATCTAAAGGTCCCTGGTTCAATCCCGGGCTTCAGCAGCAGTTTCCTTTTCCAGCACCTTTGTCTGCCCACTCATGGGCTCTCCAGTACAACAGAGACATGGAAGTACAGGAGAGAGACCAGCAAAGGGCCAGAAAGGTGATCACAGAATGGGCCACAGTGGTCAAGCAGGGTCATCCCAGAGCACGTGGCACAGGGTTGTGTCCAGCTGGTTCTGGGATATCCCCAGTAAGAGAGACTCCACACCCTCTCTGGGCAAGCTGCTCCAGTGCTGGGTCACTTCACAAGAATGAAGTTTTTCCTTATGTTCAGGTGGAACTTCTTGGGCATCAGTTCCTGCCTGTTGCCTCTGTCCCACGGAGCAGAGCCTGGTCCATCCTCTGCCCCCTCCCTGCAGACACCAATGGACATGGATGGGGTCCCTTCTCAGTCATATAATTTCAGAACTGAACATGTCCAACTCTCTCAGCCTGACCTCCTAGGAGAGATGCTCCAGTCCTTTAAGCATTCTTGTTGCCCTTTTCTGTTGTTCTCTCTGCACTTCCTCTGCTGAAGAACCTCTACAGCTGCAGGCCCAGGTCTGGAAGACCGAAGTGCTTTAAAGAGATTTTGTCCATATGGACAAACTCTCCTTTTCACCCTCAAACCAGGTACCCACATCTCTATCACCTCCTGGGACTTTTATGGACAGAGCTAACTAACAAACTAGGCCAGAACATCAACAGGGAGAGTTTGGCAGGGGAAAAAATGCCTTTGCAGAACATCCTGAGAGTTTTGCTTCAAGTGATGGAAATGTGTAAGTCTTACTTGGGTCTGACAATCTGTTGGCTCAGAAAAACCCTGCATTTGCTGAACTGTGAACATGATTCTGTGGGAAGATGTGCTTGCTTCCAACTCACATGGCATCTTCACATGGAGCTTCAGGTGGAACTTTGGGTCCTCTGGAAGGCAGAAGATCTTCCCAGCAAACTTATCTTGTCCACAGGAGCAATGTTACGCATCGATGTAACATGACAGAAAGGGACAAAAGTGTCCTTCTGTGGTGACAGGCAATCCCTTGGCAATCTGTCCCTGAAGTTGGTGTGGTGATGTCCAATTCTTCACAAAGTTGGCTTTCACCTTAGCAAAGGTCATTTCTGTGGGAGAAAACTTGATTAACCACTTCTTAGAAACGCCTCAGCTGAAAATCAAGGGTTGAAATCCTCTCCCTCTCCTCTCCTTTACAAGGAAAGAAATACAACTAATATTTGAAAATAAACAGACAGCTACACAAAACACATTTTTATCAGAAGTCAAGCAAGTAATTAATAGTATCCCCCACACACTTGAACCCTGCTGAATGAAGGGCAGCAAAAGAGAAGACAGTTCTTTAAAATGAAAGAGATACAAGTGGATAAGTGCTAACTAATCACATGGAGAATGAAAGAAAAATGAAAGGTCAGTTCTGAAAAATGAGGAAAGCATCCAAAGCCTATGAAGGAATGCTTAGACTCCCAGGGCCTTTGTATATGAAGCCATGCAGAGCCTATAACTCTTGATGAGTCATCTCTCTAGCCTGGAAACTTCATATTTTTCCTCTCTGAGTGCTTTTCAAGGAACGTGCCCTCACTGATCCCAAGTCCAACCTCCTCCAGCGCACCTGCTTCTTCAAGCAGCTTGTCGTTGAGGGGAGCAAATTTATTCCTGCAGCAGATAGGAAGAGATGGAGAGCTGTCCATGTCTAACAGTGGATCAGATGAAGGCAAACCCATCTCCCTCTGGGTTTTCTCCTTTACTCACCAGCCCACAGCGAATGCCAAGTGCTGCTGTTCCTGGAAGCACAGCCAACGATCGTGATTCCTCAGAGCTGAAAATAGGATGGTGCTGGCAGCAGCTGATGCTTTTGCTCACAGCTCCCAACTGAGTGGGCTACCTCCAGAAAGCAGATGGCCAGGGAGGAACTCCAGCAATTTGCTACAAAACAGCTCAAAGTACCCTTTGCCCACTGCTCCGAGAGCTCAGCATTTCATGACATCTAGTGGGCAAGGCAGGCACAGTGACTTCTGTGGAGAGAAATCCTTCGGAACACACCAAATAAAGTGGCCCCAGGGAAAGACAGATATGGAATTAAATAAGAAAATAAAGAGGCTAAAAATAAGCTGATTTCCTTCCTTGAAGGAGTTACAATGTCAGCAGTAACTCCAGGGGGAGATGGGGAAGAGAAAGGCTATTATGGAGAGGGTAAGTGATTTGAGGAAGATCACACACCAGGTCACCTCAAGAAAGCCAATTATATTCCACCCCAGTCCACTTCGATAGTTTCTCCTGCCTTCTGGTTGGAGGGAAAACTGAGCTTTCTGAAAAGGGACAATACCCAGAAGTACCCAGATGGAGAAAATTTCCTTAGAGAAACTTGTGGATCTATTTTACAAATTCAGACAGAGAAACCAAGAGTGTTATCTAATAGTGTGACACTGGAACACACCACCATAGGGTGAGACATCCAGAGGGTAAGAATTCTCATGGCAAGAATGACACTGAGGTGCTGGACTCTGTCCAGAAAAGGGAATGGAGCTGGGGAAGGATCTGGAGCACTAGGAGCAGGTGAGGGAGCTGGAGGGGTTCAGCCTGGAGAAAAGGAGGCTCAGGGGGAACCTACAGCTCCCTGACAAGAGGTTGGAGGCAGGTGGGAGTCAGTCTCCTCTCCCAGGTAACACGTGGCAGAACGAGGGGAAATGTCCTCAAGTTCCATCAGAGGAGGTTTAGACAAGATGTTGAGGAAAATTTCTTCACTGAAGGGCTGGGTCATCCCTGGAACAGGCTGCTCAGGGAACTGGTGGAATCACCATCCCTGGAGGTGCTTAAAAGATGTGTAGATGTGGCACTTAAGGACATTGTTTCATGATGGACTGGGCAGTGCTGGGTTAACAGTTGAACCTGATGATCTTAGGGGGCTTTTCCAACCAAAATGATTCCGTGTTTCTGTTTCTATGTTCTTGCCTTGTGCTTTAGAAACAGACTGTATAGAACTAAAATCTCCTGCTCACTCACAGTTTGCAAACCATTTTAGATTCCCCTTCCCTAGCCCAGACAATGTGCTGAGGATGAGGTGCCTCACTTCCAAAAAGTGCCTAATTCCCATCATGTGGCCAGATGAAACTCATTTCAATGGACCAGAGCATCCAGACCTACCTGCTGAGGTCTCAGCAAGCTTTAGCTCAGGGCCATGCTGTCTTTTACTGAGCTGTTTACTGAACTCCAGAGATGGAAATGAAAATGTTGGAATTCAAGATGGATTTGCAGGTCTGTGGTCCTCCAGCGTTTTCTGGTTGAGTGTGAGTGGAGAGATTAACTCTGGAGCTGCCGATGAGGGTTCTTAAGCCACGAAGGATGAAACCAGTGAGACAGTAACACAATGAAGCAAGAAAGGTCCCATTTCACTCCTCAAGGGCTCTACTGGGTGTTCATCACATCTCAGTCTTTCTTTTTTCTGCCTTCTTTTATCCCTGTATCTCTAAATATCCTCTCTCCCTTTCTACTAGCTCTAGCACACATCCACTCCTTTCCTTTCCTGCTCAGTGAATTCCTTACTGCATTCTCCATCCTCCTGCAAGGAGCAAAGAGAATTTATTCAAGTTGCAAAGGACATTTTTTTTTCTTCTGCCCAAAGATTTTCCCAAAGCCATCTAATTGAAAGAATCCCAGGAGCTCCTGTTTGCTTTCAGACAGAGATCACCTCACTGATTTCTGTTGTGTTGTCTTGCTTTGCTTTCTTGGCTGTACCTTTCCAGGGCTGTTTCTATTCCAGGCTTTCTGAGGTGTAGAAGAAAAGAAAGAAATTAAAGGGAAAAACTTTCTCCTTTGAGCCAAGCACAAATTAGGTGACTGAGCAGACAGAAATGCTCACTGGTCTAGGGGAGAGTGGATTTGTAATCCAAATTACTGTGGAATAAAAGCACCATCCTCCCTCTGTTCTCTAATTTAAACATTGTCTCCTGTTCTTCTTCCCTTTTTGTTTGACTAATTCAGTTGTCTTTAGTCTAAGGGCAAGGAAATCTCGTTTGCATATTTTAAAGGACATTAATTACAAGTCCTTTTACTTCAAGCCCTGACACTCCTGAACTGACTGGGATCCTCAGTCTCACTGGTTCCTCAGAGGGTCGTTAATTATTGAGCCTATTGAACTCTACCTGAACATAATGAGCTCAGGAGTGAGCGATGCCTCCCTGGAGGTCTGGCTGGAGGAGAGGAGTGGCAGTGGGAAGAGGATGAGCCACACAGCAGGAATCCCAGTTTAGGAGAAGGTGTGACTGTGAGGGCAGAGGAAATGTCATAGAATCATGGAATCATGGAATGGTTTGGGTTGGAAGGGACCTTAAAGACCATCAAGTTCCACCCCTCCTGCCATGGGCAGGGACATCTTCCACTATCCCGGGTTGCTCCAAGCCCCATCCAACCTGGCCTTGGACACTTCCAGGGATGGGGCAGCCACAGCTTCTCTGGGCAACCTATTCCAGGGCCTCACCACCCTCAAAGTAAGGATTTTTTTCATAATATCTAATCTAAACCTACTCTATTTCATTTGAAACCATTCCCTCATGTCCTGGATTATAAGGGTTTATTGGGTGGCACACAGCTCCAGGTGTGGTGTCCCACATCCCGGTGCTGGTGACCATTTCCCTGACATGTCTTTTATGTCAACAGTCACCTTTTGTGTCAAGTGTATCTGTCCAAAACTTATTAAGAATTTGTTCAGTGAGGAACAATCTGTCTTGCTTTGGGTTTGTTATTTTTCCCCTTGGAATAGGTCACCCTTCCTAAGTTTGTATTTTCTGGGATTCCTTCTAAGGTGAGGAAAGGTCTTGAGAGCAGGTTTAAGTTTCACCATGATGTGTCCATTTTTCCCCTACATACCTGGAGATTCCCCCTGGAGTAGCTCAGGCTCAGAGGTTACATTTAGTCTGGTCTATTAAAAATTACCATCTCTGCTCTCCACTGACACAGAATGGCTTTATCAGAAACCTATTTTTCTTGAAAAACAGAGTAATCATGTACAAACTTTTCTGACCTATGTCATACCCTGGAATTGTCTAAGACAGTGTTAATTCATCAGAGCACAAGAACCAACCAACCAAACATAAAATGGGTCACTCCAAAAGTTAAACAGGGCAGAAGGTTGACTTCCAGTCTTTGGGAACATCACTTGAACTCATTTTAAAGGGTGTGTTGGGATGAACTATGCTGCACTCTTCTCCCATTGGACAACCCAGATCACTGGAATGAACTGGGGCTCATTTTGAAATACTGAAAAATACTCAAGCTTTCCCCTTTCTGCAGAGCTCCCAGGCTCTTATGTTTAAATCTTTCAGTTGATGTTGGTGCAGAGTGGATGAGTCTGGACTTTAGACTGGACCTGGTTCCCAACCTGACTTAAGGCGTGGATTTATATTTTGTGCTGTAGGTTGCGAGAGATTTCAGTTCCTTGGGAAAACACCCCCATCTGAAAAATTCATTTTCAGTACCTTTGATTTGTAAGATAGACCAAGACAGATGGAAGGTGCCTTTAGAGGTCACCTGGGCAATCCCCAAGTAGAAGAGGATCTGCTGTTCCTGTGCTCTATTTTCCTCATTAGAAAGATTTTCCTGGAGGTGCAGAGCTGAGTTTTTGGTGTCAATGGCTCCTGTTAATCCTCATCCAGAAGATGGCAGGAGGCTGGATTTGCTCCTCAATTCATCTGTCCTTTGGCACCAACAGCAAGCTCTGGATGTTATTTACAGAGGTTTGTTGTGGCAGTGCAGGGAGGGCTGAGGGACATTTGTATGGCTGTCTATGAAGAGCAGTTAAATTTAAGACTCTGCTGTGTCTTATTTATGATGTGTTTTCAGATGTCATGCATAGAAATCATTTGCTTAATAAATAATACAAATAAGCAGACATCCAAGTGCCTCTGCTTACAGCCACACACTGAGTGACAGTTTGCCAGAGGGCTGGAGGCTTCGGGGCAGTTCTGTTCTCCCAGAATCATTAAGGTTGGAACAGACCTCCAAGATCATCAAGTCCAAACCACCACCATGTCCACTGAACCATATCCTCAAGTGCCATGTTTACTCATTTTTTGAGCACTTCCAGAGATGATGGTTCCACCATTTCCCTGGGCAGCCTGTTCCAGTGCTTAACCACTCTCCCAGTGAAGAAATGTTTCCTGATATCCCACCTGAACCTCCCCTAGTACAGCCTGAAGCCATTTCCTCTCATTGCATCCTTGTTACCTGCGAGAAGAGACCAACCCTCATCTCACTACAACCTCCTTTCAGGTGGGTGTAGAGAGCAAAAAAGTCTCCCCTGAGCTTACTCTTCTCCTTTTTGAGATCTCACTACAGTAATGAGGGACTGAGGAATGGACAATTCCTTTTCCAGCTCTTTTTGAGACTGTTCAGAGACCTGTCAAGTACCACAGGGGATGGTGAACAGCAGATTACACTCAGTGTTGGAAAATGTAATTTCACTGTCTTTAGATACTGGAGCTACTTTGGGAAAGTTTTTCAGGGTGCTAAAATCTGGGAATTTTAATATACTTTGTCAAGCATTGGAACAGGCTGCCTAGAGAAGGGGTGGAGTCACCATCCCTAGAAGTGTGCAAAAGCAATGTGGAAAGGCACTTGAGGACAGGGTGTAGTGGTGATCAGAGTGTTGGAGGCAGTGGGACTTAAAGGCATTTTCCTTTTAACCTTCACAATTCTCTGATTTGAGCTGAAGCTCCAGGACCTTCTATTCTGATTGCAGGAGTGGTCTGTGGAGCCAGTTATTTGGCCTCATCGTAGGCTTCTGGAACTATTTTAGGTGTCTCAAAATGTCCTTAATGTGTTGTAGGAGGGCATGAGTCTCCTCTTGGTTCTCTATCCTGTTGACCAGCAATTTGTAGAGGTATTAAATTGGTTGTTAAGTTTTAATACTGGTGCCAAGAATCACATTCAGTAGACTGTGGAGAACTAGAGGTCCCTTCCAACACAAACTATTCTGTGACTCTATGATTTCACTCTTCCTAAATCAGATGTACACTTTGCCAGGTTTTGTTGTTCAGCTTGTTGATTTGGTTGTGTTTAATTGTATTGAGGATGAAGATAATTAGCCAAATGAAGGCAATTCAGTCACAGACACCCAAAGTTGTTCAGGTGAAGCCCACTCTTCACCTGTGCCTCAGTTTCTTAGCAGAAAGAGGAGATTAATATTACTTTTTTACCTTCTAAGGTAAAATGAAAATGTTAGGATATTCAATAGTAGAAAAATGGGGTCAACATGTGGCAGCTTTCCTGTATTGTATCTTCTTGGATTCAAATGAATAGTTGGGAAACCACTTCAGATCTGGCCAAGATTAGGAAGACAAGAACATTTAAGGCATTTTTTCCTCCACACATGCACATCCTGGATGGAGTTTTTATTCCCTTCTGTCCCCTCAGAGAGAACACTCTTTCTCCATCCATATGGATGAAGAAAGATTCATGTCAGGAGCAGAGTGACAGGACTAAATGGATAATAAATGTTGTTACATGAACTGTTTTGGCTATTGCTGTAGTGAAATCATTCCAGGAGACAGCAGCAGCAGCACAAAGTAATTTATAACTTTCAGGAGTGCTAGTCCTGGGACCCCAAAATAAAACATGTGTTAACACTGGGACAGGAGGACTTAAATGCTTCTGTTTAAAATCTTTAAAGGAGCGTGGGACAGAATAAGGAGACAGAGATTGCTGAGAAATCCCTGGAAAAATGAAGGATAGCAGAAAGAAAGTAGGTAGACTGAAGAAACATAAAAATAGAAGATTTTTCCTATCACATTTAGTGTCTACTGTGTAGCCTTTCTTCTTCTGTTTGAGCTAAATGTTTATAGTCCCCCAAAATAGAGGAATATTCAGTCCATCCAGTGGATTTTATAACTAAAATTCAACATTCACTGGCTCTAGAGGAAGCTTTTGGTGACTAGTTCAGACAGAGCCCTGTACATAAAACTTCAGAATAATTTATGTTGGATATCACCTTTCGAGAAATCTAGTCCAAAACCCTGTTCCAAGCACAACCAATGACTTTTACAGTCACGTTTTTAGTATTCCCAAGAGTTATGATCCATCTTCTCTACATCCTCCCCTTAGGGAGTTTCAAGCAGGACCATGTTCCTCTTTTACCTCGAGTTGGAATACACTTTCTTCTCCCAGCTTCCCGTGGTATGTCCTTGTATATCCAGCTCCCTCAACCATCCTGGCTGATCCTCTCAAGTATTCCAGTGTCTTTTTTGAAAGAGAGAATCCCAAGCAGGACAAACAACCTGCGTTCTTCATTCCACCCTTAGGCAGCAGTAGGACAGGAACGTGTCTGATTCTTTCCAGGGTTATCCATGTTGACTGAGGCAAGGCTGTGACAGTAGAAAGGAGATCAGTTCCTGGTGTTTTCCCTGCCCTTCTGGCCTTTCTCTGATTCCTGGGAATGAACAGCAGCTTGTGTTGACAGTGCCATCGAAAAGGCCAAATACCTTTTAAAATGTGTTTATAATTAATTTGACAGTGGTGTTGCAAGTCACTTGAACCCATGTTCATTATCACTTGACTCCTCTGGTACAGGTTAAAACCTGAAGGAATTGAAATTAATGGATGGTTTGAGTATCATTCATCACTGATCAGCAGAAACCATGGGATGTGTCAGTAGCAGTTTCCTTCACAGTGTGAAAGAGAGGGAAGAGAAAGTTCACACTTTAAACTTCCACTTCAATATACTTAAAAGCCAGATTAGAACAAAATAGGTGGTTTTTCTCTCTGCTTGAAACCTGAATGCAGAACAAAATAATTTGATTTCCTATTTGAAGGCACATCCCACTGAGTTATTCAGCAATCAAAACACATTTGCTGTTCTTCCTTTATACTTGGATACACATATGTAAGTGTGTGTGTATGTGGTGCCTTAAATCATTTTTAAAGGAGCTGTCAAAGCTTTAGCCATGCTCTGTTCCCAAACTATCCCATCCAGGAGGTGATATCCTGATTCCACTGACGTCAATCAATGCTTTTACAGTGGCTTCAAAGGATCAGCCACCTGCTCCAGGGTGCACTCAGGGAAGAAGAAATGCTCATCTATTCCCCAGTGAGACAGAAACAAGCACATTCATATTGCTCTTTTCACCGCCCTGAAGTATCCAGGCTGCTTGTTTATCCCAAGCTTGGCTAATTCCTATCCACAACAACTGGTCCAGGAGAAGTGAGAGTGTTTTTTATGCAGCCCTTATGCCGAACTCTTCTCTGAGCAGTGATGGGGGAACGTCTTCTTCTCTGGGTGATTAAAAACAAAAGAGAGAGAAGAACAAACCTGGTGATGAGAGGAAAGCTCAAGATGATGGAAGAAATTCCTGCTGGCTGAAGTGTCTCTACAGTTAACTGTTTGTAGGCTATAGAATATCCCACACAGAACAAAGTACTGAAATTCCACTTCCTGCTTTTCCTTTTTGGGAAGACCAAAGTACCTTCTGCCAGTAGTTCAAGGAATGTTTTAGGAAACACTCAGGCTCCAAAAGATGAGTTTTGAGAAACAGTATCAGAGGAGATAAAAGATCCTGTGCAGTGAGGAACTGATCCCTCTGCTGTGATGATGTGGAAATAACTTTTCTGCCTCTCTCTGCATTGGCCACCAAGCAGAAAGGTTGGGAATACGGGCTGGAATTGTTTGTGCTTATATAATCAAGCCACATCTATGCAAAATTACTTCTTAATGACTCATCACACTGTACTGTTTGTCTTCTCCCGCTGCCCAGCTGACTGAGAGGAGTTGTTAGACCTCAGATTCTTCCCAGGCAGCCTCTATAAACATTTTAGTTTTATTAGCTGTTTATAAATTATATCAAAATACATCAGGCACCCATGGTGGAAAGGCAATAATTCCATGTAATAAATAACAGAGCATGGGATGAGAACAGATATATACATTTTAAAGTGCATCTGAGGCATATTATAGTCATTGCATAATACGTTTTGACTTAATAAGAAGATGCACTTGGTGTAAAGATGGTGGTTAAACTGGCTGTTCCTGACTGATTTATGAGATGTAAATGTTTACACATCCAGTGTGTATCCTGGGGCTTGTATGAATAAAGTCAAAACAACCCTGGGGGTGGGAATGCATTTCACTGGGTATGGAAAGATCCTCCTCTCACTTCCAGTGATGTAAAGATTGCACATTTCTCCTGACCATGCTGGAATTGCAATGAGCTGTCTCTGGGATCAAAATTGTTCTTAAAAGAGGCAAAATAGATGCACAAAAGCTCAAAATGCTTATTTTCTTATTACAGACAAAATAATTAGATGTTTGAACTGCTTACAGAGAGAGATGAGAGTTTTACTGTCTTTTGATTTCATCAAGATGTAATAACCTAAACCCTCCAAAAATGAAAGAAAAAGAAATGTTTTGTGACTGTAAAACTAAACATTGTGGGCAAGATTATGTATGTAAATTATATAGACACACAGATATGTGTATCCACAAGGAAGGGTGGAGTCACCAGCCCTGGAAGTGTTCAAAAAATGAGTAGATGTGGCTCTTGGGGATATGATTTAATGGGTAGGGTGGAGTTGGGACAAAGGTTGGACTTGATGACCTTGGAGGTTTTTTCCATCTATGGTTCTATATAGAGCAACTCAGAGAGAATTCTCAGAGAATCAAAGGAGAATAAACCAATAATTCTTGATAAACCTGAAATCTTTGACCCTAAGCTGGGCAAGGAACATAGCACTTAACATTTTACTTCCTTCCTGGAAAGGACTTACTCTAGGTTTAGTTCTTCTGCGAACTTTGGAATGTATGGAGTCCAAAACTCTCTGGGGAGATTCCCACTGACTTTGGCAGAGTTTAGATTCAGTTCAGTGTCTCTAAGTCGGAATTCAGAATAGGATTCACTTTGATTTACTTCTGAACTTTTCAAAATCATGCGCCTTTCTACATATTTTGAACACGTGCTGGTACTTATATAGACACTTAGGTGGTGTCAGAATGGGAACGTGGATCTCAGATTGCTTCACAGCCATGAATTAATGTGTCCTCCGAGCAACATTCAGTATTATCAGCAGAACCCCTCATCTTTATGTATTAACTGAGTACAAATATGGGAAGCAGGGTTTCCATACGTGTAGTTGATGCCACAGAAGGCAAATATTGTAAATAATAAAGTCACTTCTTCCTCCTCCTTTCTGACTTAGTTTTTATTGCTGAAAAGATGTCAAATTGTCTGGAATATCCCTTTGGTCAGTCTGGATCAGCAGTCCTGACTACATCCCCACCCATCCCCATCCCCAGACTGCTGGTGATGAAGGGGAATTTTGGGGATACAACCTCGATGCTGTGTGAGCTCTGCTCAGCAGCACTAAAACACTGCTGCATTATTAAAACCTTTCCAGCATTAAAAGCAAAGCATTACGAGGGAAAATGAACTCCATCTCAGCCAGTCCCAACATAAGGAGAAAGACAAGCACTGGATGGAGCAGTAGATAAAAGCTGCAGGGCTGTCACAGAGCACAAGGTTATCACAGAGCTGGCTCAAACCAGCCATGCAGCACAATGCTGACAGGCTCCACAAAATCCCACAAGAAGGATAAATTAGCTCATGCTTCATTCTATCCTGGCTCAGTTAATACTCTGATACTCGAGTTAATGCATGTAAAATAAATTCTGATGCATCTCAGATGCTCTGGGGTTTGTAGCCCTGGTTCCACTTTTTGGCTCTGGGAAAGGCACTCTGTGTAACCAAGCACCTCTCTGAGTTTGGGGTTTCCATCTGAAAATAGGTGTACAGGCACTTTTCTCAGTACAGCGCTGTGTGAGTATAAACTGTGCATCAGCGGAGGTCTTGGGTGCTCAGTAAAGAGCCAGAAACATCCCCCCCCCCTCCCTAAAAAAAGAGAGAATAAACTTGTTTCATGGAGTAACAGAATCATTAGGTTTGGAAAGACCTCTGGAGATCATCCTGCCTGGAGAAGGTGACACAGAATCACATCCAAGTGGATTTGGAATGCTTCCAGACAGGCAAACTACACCCTCCCTGGGCAGCTGTTCTAGTGTTCAGTCATCCTCAGTGTAAAGAAGTTCTTCCTCATATTGAAGTGGAACTTCTTGTGTATTAGTTTATGGCTGTTGCTCCTTGTCCTGTCACTGGGCAGCACCAGAAGGAGCCTGGCACCATCCTCTGACACCTATTTGAGGTATTTGTATGTATTGATGAGATCCTCTCTCAGTCTTCTCATCTACAGACTAACCAGACCCACTTTCTTCAGTCCCTCCTCACAAAAGAGATGCTCCAGATCCCAAATCATCTTTGTAATCTTCTCTGGACCCTCTCCAGTAGCTTCTTGTCTTTCTTGAACTGTGGAGACCAGAATTGACCACAACACTCCAGGTGTGGCTGCACTAGGGTCAAGTAGAGGAGCTGGATCATCCTCTTCCTGATGTGTCCCAGGATAACACTGGCCCTCCAGAACACACTTGGCCTGGACTGGACTGCCAAAGAGTAAAGGAAGAAAATAGACAGCTTGTAGGGGTTTTTTCCAAAATTGCTTCTTGAATATTCCTTGACCTGATGTTTCCCTGCCATTTTCTCCAATCCCCCTAGTGGAAAGTCAGGCTGTGAAATATCTGCTGCCTTAGCACTGGGAAAACACTGATCTTTAAGCCAAGGGTTATGATTCTGAGGCCTGAGGTTTGAATTAAACTCTTGTTCCAGGACCCTTGGCACAGAGGCACAAAACATCAGCCTCTTATTTAAAGGCAAGATGTGGTGGAAGGGGAGTAGAAACTCTATAGGGAGATGGTTCAAATTAAAACCAAAGAAAGGGCATAAAACAGCAAGAGAAAAACAGGAGACAGTGAGAGAGTCTAATAACAGGGGACAAAAAAAAAAGATAAAAAGAATTTAAAAATAAAACCCACAAACCCAGACACAAAAACAATGCCTGTGACATCTGCACTGTTGCTCTGAGCTGGAATCTAAATATCTTTCACCCTTATTAAGCTTCTGACAGGCTCCACACTGTCTTCCTGGGACAGAGCAGTGTTCGAATTAACAGTGCCAATTAGTCACTGTTTGCAGCCTGCCTGGACATGGATCTGTCTGGGAGGAGAGCAGACCTGGTGGGTGCAGTGCCACAAAGTGCCTTGGTTTTTAAATCCCCCACACTTACAGAGAGGGAAAATGCTCCTGTCAAAAAGGAGGAAAAAGGTCTTTTTGAAGGTATCTGCAGGGATTTTGAAAGGGCTTTAAACCAGATTTGAAGGAGGAAAAGGATAAAATCCGAATTTCTAGAGATAAATCTGGGGCCAGCACACTGTTGTTTGAGGTCCTTCTGTCCCAGTGGAGGTAAGAGATGGAGATCCATGTGGCAGCAAGGACACTGGGGTTATTGATATTAGAAACCATGGAAACTCCTGGGAATGGACATGTAGGAATCAGAGCTTCTTCTCCCAAAAGGTGCTGGGATCAATAACCCAACGAAAGTGAATCCACACCCATGCCCACAGCATGTGGAACCACAGATGGAGCTGGAAGCCACTGTACAGCTGGAAAACTAGGATGTATTTCCAGTCATGGAAACGTATTGAGATGGCTGGCTGGCACAGCTAGGGCATTGCTATGGATGCTGATAAACTCTCCAGAAGGGACAGGAAAGGAAGGAGAGGGGGTGGGGAATCCCTGTGTGTCAGAAAGGGGCTGGATTGTCCTTCTCAGCCTTAATAATTCTCTAATTATTGTGATGGTGATGAGAGGGCTGAATGTTTATGGATCAGAATGAGGGGGAAGGGCACCAAGGCAGATACAATGGAGGAAGCCTTCTATTGACCACCCAACCAGGATAGAGACACACAAAATATTTTGGGAACAGCTGGCAGATGTCTCATGATCACTAATCCCTGTTCTCATGGGAGACTTTAACCCAGGACCACTAAACCATGTCTTAAAGTGCCATATCTGTATGGTTGTTGGAGACTTCCAGGGATGGTGACTTCGCCATTTCCCTGGGCAGTCTGTTCTAATGCTTGGAAACCCTTTGGTGAAGAAATTTTTCCTTATATCTGACTCAACAACTGCTCAGCAAGCAATGGAATAGTCTGGGAGGAAAAGTTCTGTCCCAGTCTCTTACAGGCTTTATGACAGTTTAGCTAAACCCTTTATTTTTGTTAATTATCCCCATCTTTCACCAAGGTTGAGAGGAAAGACCTGGTCTTGATCTCTAAGGTATTTTTTCCTATCAGCTGCCTGAGTGATCTCCCTCTTCTTCTCTAATTTTCTCATATTTTCTGTAGCTGTGCTGTCCTCAAGTTTTTGTTGCTTGGATCACAGCCTGTTTGCAGTGCTGAGTAACAGCCACACCACAGGAAAGGTTTCCATCTCCTGGAAGGAGAGGCAGGATACATTACCTGGGCCATTTGCTGGTTGTTGTGGAAAAGTGCTGTGCCTCCTTTGTCACACACAGACAGCCATCCCTCACTGAGGTGTGGCTGTGACCTGCTGCTGAAGCCCTGATGTCATCCCTCTGCTCTCTATTCTTCTCTCTCAGGCTTGAATAAGTTGTGAATTATTTGTTTTGTCCACTCAATTCTACTTCTTATCTGCAAAGCTGCTCAAAGACAAAAATCTGAAGCTCACATGCAAAGTGAATTGTGCTTCTTGAAGAAATAGAGTGATAAGGGAGAAGCAGAGAAAAGCAAATTCTGAACAATTGGGGGTTTTTTATGGTTTATAAGCAAAAAAAAAAAAAAAAGCAAACTCAATTTTCTGATACACAGACTGTGTGGGACTATTCAAATGCCAGCAGGGAACAATAAAAGGAGGAAAGATAGTGAGGTGGATTGAACCTAAACACAATAATTTTCCATAAGCTTCAGGGCTGATCAGGTACTGTTTGGGACCAGATTCCTGCCCACATTCCCTGTGCAAAAGAGCCACCAAACATCCCATGGCTTTTGCCCTCCTGCATCAGCTGCAGCCCAGGGTTAAGAAAAAGAGGTGGCCAGAGAGGAAGTTGGGAGGAGGGAACTGCTGCAAGGTTCAGGTGATGCTTCTGAACCTCTCACAGGGGTGAAATGGAAGCAGGATTTCCAGAGGACAACTACACCAGGAACAGGCTGCCCAGGGAAGTGGAGTGACCGTCTCTGGAAGCATTCAAACAAGGAGCAGATGTGGCATTTAGGGGGCATGGAGGTGTCTGGTCAAAGGTTGGACTTGATGACCTTGGAGGTCTTTGTCAACCTGATAATGATTCTATGATTTTGTGCTGCCTTTCCCAATCAGAGACTTCTCCTTCCCTGTTCTCCTGGTAATTCCTCCCTTCACAAGTATCCCTCCTCCAGTGTGTTATTTGTTCATTTGTCACTGCCTGTCTATCTCCTTTCATTTTTCCTTCCCCATTTCCCACTGTATCTCTTCCCCTTGTTTGTCCTCAGCAGCTTTTGTTTGAATTAAATCTCTTTTATTTGCTCTCTGGGGGAGGGAGGCTCTGTTTTCCTTACAGCAGAGGCATAACAAGCTGGGATGTGCTGGACCAGTGGCATTTCATCCATCAGCACTATTAACTGAGACACACAGTCCTTTGATTTTCATTCTTTCCCTGTTTCTTCCTCATCGCATAAACAATTCTTCAGTTTTCACTACATCACTAATTCAATTTTTACATATTACCCCCCTTCCACCAATACTTTGCAGCCTCTATAAAAGATATTTATATTCTAATTATTGCTTTGGCCCTGGCATAACTTCTAAGGAGATTAAACATCAAAACTCTTTTACATAGTGCTGCTCTTGTGAGCAGCTGCTGCTTGCCAAGCTTTATAGGGAATTTCACTTTGTTTAGACCCAAATTTTAGTGCCTTTTACATGGAGTCAGGTGTGTGGACAGAGCTGCCAACATATCCACATGTTGGCACACACTGAAAAGATTGTGATCTTGGGGGCCTTTCCCACCCTTAATAATTCTATGAAATATTATTTCTACCATGAGAATCCTGAGGATTCTTTCCTCATACCTCTCCTTTTCCACTAGAGGGCTGGAAAGGCAAAGCTTGTGCAATGTGCAATGACAAAACACATTGAAACTCATTTATTCCTCGTGCTTCTGCAGTTATGCAAACTAATTCTTTTTTAATTAAAAACAAAGACTATTTTAAGTATTTCCTTGCTTCATCTCTCAAAAAGTCAGCCAGAAACCTTTTCTGTGTGAGTCCAAGATGGTACCAACAGGCAGAATTTATATGACATAAAGCAGAAGCCAGGGCAGGCTGAAAAACAGAATCTGTGTGAGTTGGTATCTCTTGAGCCAGAAACAAGGTGACATCTTTCTCAGTTTAGGCACATCTCTCATTCCTGTCCATCCATGCAGCCATCCATGCATCTCTCCATGGCCTCTGATGCTTTTATTCCATCAACTTCCCTATTAATATTCCTAATTATTTAAACAAAATTAGTTCCTGCCATCTGGTTGCCTGCCTGCTCGTTCCACAGGGATTTGACTCCAAAGCTGGTGTTGCTGTTGTTCTCCTACTGAAATTTCTGTTTGAAGAACAGCTTTTGGGTACATCTGAAGTTGTTTTCTTTTAGGGAATGTCACAGATAAACCAGTCTTCTTCCTGACTTGCCCTGACCAACTCTTTGGATGGAAAAGTTTGGCTGCAGGCAGATGTCCAATGTTAAATTCGAGGACAAGAAAGGCTGTTTATCAGGGAGTAGGTTTAGGCTGGGCAAAAGGAAGAAATTCTTCCCTGGGAGGGTGAGGAGGCCCTGGCACAAGTTACCCAGATAAGCTGTGGCTGTCCCATCCCTGGAAGTGTCCAAGGCCAGGTTGGATGGGGTTTGGATCAACCTGGGATAGTGGAAGGTGTCCCTGCCCATGGAAAGAGGTGGGATTTGGTGATCTTTAAGGTCCTTTCCAAACCAAACCATTCTGTGATTCCATGATCTCTGGGAGGCTCTGGAGAAGCAATAACTAGGGACTACTCAGAGAGGCCAAAGGAAGACAGAGTGTTCCTATCTCACATTTCCTCTTTTTTAGGGTTAAAGGAGCATCAACTGAGCTGTACAGGGACAAACCCTGTTTACCAGCTCGAAATAAAGAGCGTTGCTAATGAATTGCTGCTCTATGATTCCTATTCCCTTAAGCCTTGCAGTTAATGATGATATTAACTGGTGCTGTTATATTATGCTGACATTCAGAGCACTCCAAAATTGGCACAATGCTCAAAATGGGAGAATTAAACACAGAGAAGCTAATGAGGGATGCTTGGGCAGGGAGAGGAGATCACCCTTCACTGACAAGAGAGACTGGCTGAACTTTTTCCTCTGTTTGCCTGTGATGTACAACTTGTCAGAGCTGGCTGGTTTGAAGCAGAAATGCTACCACAGCGAGAGAAAAGGGCAGAGAAGGAGGGGATGCCATTTACTTAAAAAAAAAATAAAATTATAAATTAATAAATCTACAAGCAAGCGCTAAATATTCCTGTTTAGAAATCACAGAGCTCAGATTGAGCTGTTAGAAAATCAGACTTATTTTTTTTAGGCAGATTCATTGAATGGTTTGGATTGACAAGGACCTTCAGGATCATCTAGTTCCAACTCCCTACCTGGGGAAGAGAAATTTGCCCTTCAAAGCAATTAATGTGTCAAGCAGGAAGAAAGTAGCAGAGAAAAAGTTTAAGAGCTGCAAATAATAATTCAAAGACAACAACAACAAAAAAAATCTCTTGAAGCTTTTTAAACCTTATGACACAGATTTCAATTGAGCTGCTCACTTGCAAGCTCTCTGATATTGAAATGCATCTACTAATTCTGGCAAACATTCCTGGTTCACACCTGATGCTGGCAGATGGCAGAGGAACACAGGCTGCCAATTCTGGATGTCAGAGCAGTGTAATCCCTCCTTTAGCTCGAAGCACGGGCTGGTAGGGACTGTGAGCCCTGTTCAGATGATGGAAGCAGGAGGCAGCTCCAAACCCAACATCCCTGTCTCTGATTTACCCAGCAGGCAGCTCGAGGTTTCCCTGATACCGAGACCTTCTGGAACTCCAGGGTTTGCCTAGCAAAATTTTTGGAAGTGAAGGGGTTACAGGGGTGGATTCCGTGAGAAGCTGTTGGAAGCTTCCCCTGTCTCCTATGGATCCACCATAGGGGAGGGAAGGGAGGGAGGGGAGGGAGGGG
>VXBA01000863.1:0-28293 GCA_013399895.1 Serilophus lunatus | reverse complement strand
AACGAAGGAAGGAAGGAAGGAAGGAAGGAAGGAAGGAAGGAAGGAAGGAAGGAAGGAAGGAAGGAAGGAAGGAAGGAAGGAATCACCAGGCTGTCACGGATATCTGTTTACAGCTCCCTCCTTGGTCTCCAGCTGCATTTATCCTGCTTTCAGTTGCTCTTCTCCTTATTGAGATGTCACTCGAATGAAGCTCATGTCTCAGTTCTGCTCCACAGATCATAGTCCACGTTCCCACATTATCCCAGACAGGAACATGGCTCATCCTGGTGTCATCATTCTCAATAACCACAAATGTTAATTTGCTTCAAGAAGATGAAATTCCCAGTGCCTGCGTGTGCTGGATGATATGGCCTTGATGTGCCACACTCTGTTTTGGGAAGGTGTATTGGCTCATTATTTCCCACCAGTACAATGTCAGACAGCAGAAATACAGATCAGCAGAGACTCACTTGTTCATCAAATCCTTCTCTCTGAAATTTACAACTAGTTTACATATCAGGAAGAAATTCTTCCCCGTGAGTGTGGTGGGACACTGGAATAGGTTGCCCAGAGAATCTGTGGATGTCCCTCAAAGTGTTCCAGGCCTGGTTGGATGGAATTTGGAACAACCTGGTCTACTGGAAGGTATCCCTGCTCATGGCAGGGGGTTGGAAGTGGATGATCTTGAAGTTCCCTTCCAAACCAAACCATTCTGTGATTCTATGATATTTATTTGGATGCTGTGAAAATCTCCATCCCCCATGAGACTTGAGCCTGAAAGGTTGACTGAGCAGAACAAGGTGCCCTCAGAGAGTGGGAGGAGGTGGTTTGCCCTTAAGATTTCCAGGGACATATTTAGGTGGGTTTAGTGTAATAATGTGTGATACTTATCTCTAACGTATCCCAGCATTGCTACGGCGCTGTTGCCTTCAGCTCCTTATTCCCTGCTATCCAGTTGCTTCCAGCTTCCTGTCTTTTCTGATGACTTCCCTTCAGCCTTCATTTTTTCTCTCCTTGTCTCCCTGCCCTTGCTTCAGTGGAAATGCAATTCACTGTCCCATTAAATTTAACAAAATTCAATGCGGCTTAATTCCGGCCTGTTTTCAGTGGTTTTTCATTCAACTTGCCCTAATTCAATCTGTTTCGACTAACTGCAACACAGTTAAATGCAATTCCAGGAGTTTCATTAAAAATAATTTGCTGCAGAGGAAATAAATAGTATTCTCTCCAAACAAACAACAATCGATGGGCTGTGATTTGGTTAAATGCAATTGCACTCAACAGAAGGAAATTAAATCAAATCTATGCAGTGTATTGCAATTAAAATTCAGCCCTGCAAATCAGGTCAGAGTTTAATTAGTGCCAGAGAGGTTTTATTTGGCTTTCTTGAATATATTTATGTCTGTGAGAACTTAGTAGCCCTTGGTATCTTTGTGTGTGATGCTGCCATTGATGTTTCTCCTCCATGTTCTGCTGTGGAGTCATTTCACACACACTGACCCACGAAGTCACTCCCAGCCCCACATTCTCCTGTTCCATGGTACCTTCTGTCCTGACGGCCCATTGTCTGAGATTGAGCCTCTGTGAACAGCGAGGATGAAATCTGACTCATCTGGGATTTGGGCTTCCCAAATCCAACCTGGATGTTCAGGCACTGGCAAAATGTTCAGGGCTTCACTCCCTCACCTCTCTCTGCTCCCTCCTCTGGAAGAACAGAGGCAGGGATTCAAGGAAAGCTCTTTGAGCGTTTTGGAAGTGCATCTGTGTTCATATTAGTCCCCTGTCAGCTCATCTTGCCTTGGAGACTTTCAGCTCCATCACCTCTAACACAGAGAAATAGTTTTCTCTGTGACTGAAAATTCATTTATAGAAGCAAAACTTGTGCCCCTGTTTGCAAGGGAAAATACCAGGTCTGATGTCTACTTGCACCATTTGAGCTCCCAGCTGGAGCAGCTCCAGAGGTATTTGCCTGGTGTCTGTTCATCAGCAGATTTTGGAAAGGGACTCATTTGACTGACAAGGGAGTTTCCTTGTGAATGATTTGTCTTAAATTAGATACAGAAAATAACCCACTGTGAACAGCCTAGAAAAGCTTATTTCTCTTCTTCTCCTGACTCAGAAGACTAGTTGAGATTTTAAAGTTGCACAAAATGAAGTGCATTTGGATGCATATTTTTCTTTATGCTCCCATTTTCTCTTGGATAAAAGGTTAACTATCTATTCTCTCCAAAATTTCTCTGTATATGTTATTTTCTTCTCTAACTGGACCACACCTTGAAAACTTATTTCAGAAACACATGAATGGCTTAAAAAAAACCATTGCAGCCCTATAATAATTACATTGAGATATGATTAATATAATGTAATTTACATCTAAAATGAAACGGGAACACATGAATGTATTAAAGGGAAAACATCCATATGAAATTGTTTCTTTAAAACAAATCAATAGAAGTCCTTGAAAATAAAGTATTCCTGGAAAACACTTCAATATTCTCTTTAGCTAGGGAAGGCTGTAGGAGAAAGTGAATTTGACTCTGGTTTTGGTAGGAGATGGGCTTTGTCATTAGTCACATGGAAAGGAAAATTAGAAATTGCGTCTGTAGTTTGTTTTCTTTAGTTTTCCTTCCTTCCTGCAGTGATACGTGTGATTTGTTTACTTTCTTCCCACTCTTGATTGAAAACTTGCAAAGCAAGGACTTGGCTGAGACCCCTCAGCAAATCTTTGAGAAAAAGGAGGAATAAAAAAAGGCTTTGAAACTTAGTTATGCTTTTGCAGAATTCTGGAATCCTTTTGCTTTGCAGGATTTTAATTGGGCTGTCAGCTCACCACATCCAAACCAAATACTGAAAAGAAGATAAGTAAAGAGCCCCAGACTTGCTGGGTAAATTCACACTGTAAAAAGCAACTCTGGGTCAGATGGTGCTCATTAGTTTTGTAAATTAGTGAGCTCAACATTACACCAACCACAGTGAAATAAGGTTAAAATGTGTTGGTTTAATTAGATTCTCTTGTGCTCGGCAAAGTATTTCTCATGGAAAGTATCAAAATATTAATGACAATTAGGTAAAACTCAGATTTCCTCCAACCAAATGGCACAAATTAACAGGGTTTTGAAGGTCCCTGCAGAATCTTTCAGTTGTGTACCACAGGGATGCGAAGGTGGGGAGAAATGTTCTCCCACTTTTTGGGATCAGATCAAGTATGTAAATCACACTCATTTCTCCTCATGCCAGGATCTCACTTTTCTTGTGGTTTGACACTCATTATCAGTGTAACTCATTTTCTGTTAGAAAACCATTAGCATTTGTCTACCCATAATGAGCTGAGCTGTACTGAGAGAGATGTGGTAGGGACAGAAATGATTAATATGGTAAGGAGAGAGATTTGCACTAATTATTTCTTACTATTTGGCCTCAGATCTGCCTTGGACAAGATTCCTGTTGTGCAAAGTTCTGTACAAAGCGAGGTCCAACCACAGAGACACGAAGGAGATGAAAGATGGATGGGTTTGAAAAACACTTGGAATGTATTCCCATGAATTGCAGATTGGTTGGGCAAGAGGTGCCTTTTGTTTCAGGGGTTGGTGTGTTTTCCCTACTCATGTAGACCCAGTTCTTGTCCTTGAAGAGCTCTGGATGGGCACTTCTCCCCAAGGCTGAGCCCGGGAAGGGGTTCAGAGCAGTAAATCTGTTACCACAAAGGGATTCTGCAGGATGGTGGAAATGCAGATCAGCGAGACCACTGCACAGGAGAAGATCTAGTCCCCAGGTGTGTGATTAATGCAACCTCTCTGGTGCAGAGCAGGTGTCACCCTTGGGCAGACACACCTTTGGGGCAGAACATCTGTGTCCACAACATGGACTCCAGTGGAAGGAGGAGCTGGAACAGGCTTCCCAGGGAAGTGCTGCAGCCACCATCCTTTCAAATGTTCAAAAAATGCATGGATATGACTCTTAAGGACATGGTTCAGTGGTGATATGTGGTGGTGATGAGTTGGTGGTTGGACTCAATGATCTTAAAGGTCTATTCCAACCTTAACTATTTTATGATTCTAATTTGCAATTTTCCTTTCCATCTGAGTCACCACAAAGCAAATTATATCAAAAACCAGAGCTGAAATCCTTTTCTTGATTTTTTTATGGAGTAGTAGCTTAAAGCTCATTCTGAATCAGTGAGAGAAAAAAGTCGGGTTTTAAAAATCGAATCCCCTTTTCACAGGTGCATCCACCTCTGCCACAATAGACAGTCCTAAATGCTAGGTGCCAAAATACACATCATGGGTTCACAGAATGGTTAAGGTTAGAAGGGACCTTTTAGTTCCAACCTCTCTGAACATGGGAAGGGACACCTTCCACTATCCCAGGTTGCTCCTGGTCAGCTTATTACTTATTTTATGAGATTTGGGTTCCTTCTTTTCACTCAGGTGCAACACAGTCCATGGTGCCCTTTCCATATATCTTGCCCTGTCCAAAATCCCCCACAAAGACACTGTGGTAGTTCAATATTTTCATTTAGTTTGTCATGTGCACTTACACAATGACAAGTAACATGTTCTTGTTTTAGGCCCTCTTAAATTAGAGCCAGAAGGCTCAGATCCACAAAAGCATTTAGTAGACAAAGGATTCCAAAGGGGATTTAGCTCTTTAAGTAGGAATTAAGTGTGTAAATACATTTCTGGATTTCTGAGACTAATACATCACAGCACAAAGTGATTTATGAAGACAACAGGGGCTGCTTAATTGAGGAGACAGCTGGGTTTTTGTGTGTAACTTCCTGGCAGAGATTCATCCACATCCATTCTTTCCTTCTTCTGCCTTGATCTTTTTTTCCTGGCCTTGTTTTTAAGATCTTTCCAACATCCCAGCTAATCACCTATCATTGTCAATGAAACATGAAGGACAAAGAGCAATAATGAGTTAGTACATTTATTGCATAGTATTGAACCACCTTGAAAACCTCCCGATTTATGTAAAACCAGCAAGAATTTAGTGGGTTTTGGGAGCTGAAGCTCATGGCAAGTTCTAGGAGGTAAAACCTTGAGGAGACCCTTTGTAACCAGGTTCCATGTGGACTTTATCCATGGAGCACATCCCTCATCCTTGCTCGGGGGTCTGGTTGGCAGGACCTGGAACATTTCTCTTTCAGTCCTCTTTTCTATTGGATTTGCACATGGTAACCATCCTAAATCAGTGCTTTAGTGACCCACTCCACGTGCAGATCCATGACCTGGAGGCTTTTCGGCAGCATTGACAAATTAACAAATTAGTGGCTGCTGTTGTTAATAAGAACTTACTTTGAATAGTGAAAGCAAACCAACCCAGATTTGGTTTCAAACTATGCAAAACTTTTCTGAGAAACTTCTCTGACCTACATAGTTCAGAGCACAAAATTTTGACTCAGCACTATCAAGAAACTATCCCATTTATTTCTACTAAAATTACAATGAAAACTTTTTTTTTTTAATATAGAAATAGATAATCTCCCCCTAAATGATGAGAGAATTCATTATATCTACTGGTTGTCTGTTCTGAAGGTTGATTTAACTTCATGATTAAAGATATGCACCTTGAATTCAGTTCTAATTTTGCTGACTTAAATTTCCAGCCACTGGAACATGATAAGCCCTTTTTTTTTTTGGCTTGACTCAAGAGCAAGTATCTGATAAGTAATTAGAGACTGTAATCTAGTCATCTGCTAAGCTCCATTTCACTTCACTAAAGAAATCATGTTCCTGATTGTCTGTCTTATCTTCCAACTTCAGATCAATCTCCCATCATATATCCAAGCTATTCCCAACTGCTTCACTATTATTTTTGTTACCTTTTGAAGAATAGAAAAAAAAAATAAAAAAGAGACATCTGTCTTTATAAATATATCTTTTTTTTTCTGGTCGTGTTTTCTATTTCACAAACTGTCCTGAATTATAGTTTTTAAAAGCAGAAAAAAAAAATCCCACACCTTTGGTGAAGAAAAGAAAGCAGGAAGGTGGAATAGTGCAAAGTAATGACAGTCTGAACTACAATAAAAGTGTCTAAACACAATGTACTGAGGAATAAGAGATGGGAGGTGTCCTTCCAGAGTGAGGACATTTTTTTCCCACTTTCCAACTTTTTTTCTGAGAAGGGTTTATCCTGGACTGTCTTCCTGGCCTGATTTTACTGTCACACCTGACTCACCTTCTGAACATCATCTGAGATGGTTCCTGTGCTGTCCATAAGGGTGTCACTGTTCAGATCCCCAAAGAATCTCCCCTGTGGATGTGTAAATCACAGGAGTTCAGCTAAATAACTTTTCCCTCACATTAATCATATCCTAATCTCATAGTATAATGTCAGAATTCTTCAGTATTTATGCATGCACAGAGCCCCAAGTGATTAAATAGAGTTCAGTATTAAACTGCATCTGCATAATTGCTCCTTTCTTCTGTCTGTCTCATTGCATGAAGCACTCTACAATTTTCAATTTTCTTCCCTAAGAAGATGTTGTCACAGTGCTGGTGGATGTAAAAATGTATTTATCAATAATTCAAATTTTGTTGATTATTTGATACCCTCAGTAGCTCAGTTATTTCCTGAGGCTGGGTAATTAGCCTGCACGACCTATAAACATGTCCTAAAGATTTCTTAGAACTACATCTTCCTCCTATAAAAGATGATTTTGACACCAAACTATGTTCCTTTCTTAGGTCAAGGTGTCATGACTCCTTCCCACCTCACCCCTCTGTTCACTAGAACCTTCTTGCTATGTGGTGGACACACACCAACACATGGGGAGGATCTTTTTTTCCTTCCCCCTTTCCCTTTTTAATTAACATTTCTAGCACATAATTTAATTTACACGTTCTCTCTGCTTGATTGGCTTCTACCATTGCAGCTCTTTGACAACAGATTGATAAAACTTGACCTTAATATCATGAGAAATATTAACAGCACTTAGAGCTTTGCAACTGTTCTCTTTGGGCATCAGACACAGACTAAAGATGGTCTAAAAACATCAACCCTTCCACTCCAGAGAGGGTGAGAAACCTCCAGTTCTGGAATAGAAAGGTTCAAGATGGATTTAAGGGGAGAAATACTTTCTCTCGGGAGGGGTAAGGCATCAGCACAACAGACCACTCAGAGATCTTGTGAAAACTCATTTCTTGGAGATCTTAAGGATTTGATTAAACGAGGGCATGTCTGACCTCACCCAGCACTGGCAACGTTCCTGCTTCTAGTCAGAGGCTGAATGAGAGACTTCAAGGCATCTTGTCCAAGAAGTAATTTTGGGATAGGGAGCTTTAAACATCCCTGTAAGGATCCTAAATAATTCAGTGTCAAGGTAGAGCCTTTGCCTAGATATTCAATTATTCCTGTGTCCTGAAGCCCCAGTTTATCACTGTATGAATCCCACACCAGGGCTTCCCATGTTTTCTTCTGTTTCACTGGTCATTGAAATTCAGAACCAGTTCATGCCACCTCAGACCTATTCTTGGCTTATCCTACCCCCTCCCAAATCCCGTTTTAAATCCCAACTGTTCCACTGGCCTTTTTTCCAGCACATTCTAGAAGTGGATAAGGTCAAAATCTCCTCTTTAGATAGCGAAGAGACACAGAGTTCTCCCCTTGCAGATCTCTCCTAATTTGGGAACTATGTCCTGTTGTTAAGGGCAAGAGCCAACAAAGCCAGGGGTGATTCAGAGCTGCCAAGAAGAGTGTTTCTATGTGTCTTCATCTGGAGAACCATATTCATCTCCACTGGTGAGAGTCTACACAACTAGCTTGGATTTTGTGCATTTATTTCCCCCTAAAAGTCATCTTTCAAAAATTCAGGTCACACATGAATCCCTTTCACTGGGAGAGGCATCACAAACCCAACTTGTTTCAGTGTTCCCACCACCCTCACTGTGAAGAATTTCTTCCTAATATCCAATCTAATTCTACTCCAGCTCAAACATGTTGCCCCTTGTCCTATCTGCATGCTCTTAGCCAAAGTCCCTCTCCAGCACCCTTGGAGACCCTTTAGGCGCTGAAAGGTGCTCTAAGGGCTCCCTGGAACCTTCTTTTCTCCATTCCCTTATATAAGGAATGTGCTTCTGACATAAGAGGATTTGGCAAAGGAAAAAAACAGATTCCTCCACCCCACACCATTACCCTGCTATGGTTTGAACCTGAATTATCAACACACAGAGTACAAGGTGCAGCTGCACCATCATTTCCAGCCACAGAGATTCTTGCTGGCACAGCTCAGCTCAATAATAAATAGGAGAGTTTAGGGCTAATTATAACAGGCCTTTTAATTTCCATCTGGAGTCACAAAATCAATAGGAACTCCTTGCTTCATTAAATAATTGCAGTTGCCAATAGCTGGAGCTGCTCTGTTTGCAGGTGTGCTAAAAAACCTGTTTATTTAGTGGTTATCTTGCTCCAAAGCCTTTTTTTTTTTCCTTTTCAGAATGCAGCTACAGAGATGCCACCTCCTGCTGCAAAGAAAGGGAAGATGAGTGAGGAGCATTTGGGGCTGATTTGCTGAACTGCATTGTCCTCTAAAATTCAAATGGTTATGCATGGTCAGATTCCTCCTCAATTCCACACCTGCATGGAGAGAGGGGGGCAACAGCAGGTCTTGGTTTGAATGGGAGAAAGTTTTGGTTCCCTTGGCCAAATTCATCATGTGGGTAAAAGCAACATTTGAAAATGAAGTCACAAAGGTTATTCTGGTAGCTGTGGCCAAAATAAAAGATTCCAAATGTGGGTAAATGAAGCAAAATCTATGTAAAAATATGGTTTGGTTTGGTTTAAACTAGAACAGGGTTTTATTTTCAGATCTTTTTTGTCTACTGGGAAAAAGAAAGGTGGACCAGTAGCATGACTTGAAAAGCCTCAGCTGCTCTTCTCTGTACATCATTTTTTGTCTTGCTCCAACAAACTTGAAGTACTCAAAATCCTTTCAACCTTCTCCTAATAAAATCCATTTGGATTTATATGTTCCTTTGCAGGATAGGGAGGAGACAGTCCAACCCTCAGCTGAAGGTTAGATTTTTGGTCAGAAGTTGGACTTGATGGTCTTGGAAGTCTTTTCCAACAATAATGAGGTGATGATTCTAGTAAGAGGAGTGGATCTAAGTAGATACCCTTCAGGCAGCTGAATTTGAGGAACAAACTTCAAGCCTACAGATTTGGGTAAGTTTGAACAGATTGTACACCTCTGGTTCTCTTAAATTCCAGGAACCAGCAGTTGTGGAGGTGAGCACACTGGAATGGCCTTCAGTGAAAATACCAATAAAACAAAAATGGAGATCTCTCGGACTGTGGGAAAGTCTCCTGCTGGCCAGAGACACTGGTGCTTTGTGCTGGTTTTCTGCTCTTGTGAAACCTGAATTCTTCATGAAAATGACTATTTATGGAGCTTCTTCAGGAGTCTCCCTTTGGAAGTGAACAGACTGATGCCTCCCCAACCAATCCAAACTACAATCTGTTCTCCTTCCGAGCTCCATGCAAGTCATCAGAGTTTCTCAAGATGTTTACACTGAACTGTAACAAAAATCTATTAGGATTAAGTGATGACTGTAACAAGCTGAACTGCCTGACAAAATGGACAGCAGGGTCTATCAGCTTTCCAACTTCCATCTAAATATTTATGAGTCTGTTTCTTAGCAGGACCAGCTGGCTGGGAGATGCCTTAATATGTAGATGTCTAAAACTCTAAGGTTGATCCCTTAAGGTCTGTATCAAGACAGGCCAGTCATTTTCTTTAAGCAGAAATCTTTATTTTTGGGAACAAAATCTGGCAAAGCTCTTGCTGTAAACAGTACGAGACTTTAATCAAATTTTGACTAACACCTTCAACAAAGGAGAATACCTGACGTTTTCAGGGAGTAGCTGTGAATAAAGGTGGAACCAACGAAAGTCAAGGAGTCTCATGTTGGAACAAAACAGACAAGTGTCACCTTGGCATCGACAGCTTGTAACAGCCAGTAAATATTCCCTCACTTGCATCTTAAAATGAGCATTCCAATTGCTCCATTCACAGTGTGCCTAAGGCAGTCTGTAGTGAAGAGTATTAAAGCATCCTTTAAAATATATTTCCCCCAAAATTACTTGCCTTTGATGGGACCTTGAATAAAAAGTGAATTGGAAACAAGGAGAATTATACAACGAAATGCAAGTATATGAAAATGGAAGAGGAAAGTTCATTCTTCCCCACAGGGAAGGGAATTTGTCAGCAGAACTAGCAACTGAAGGGTTGGAAGGGCGGTGCATGGCTGACTAATGTTCTTGGATATTTATTGTGCTGTCTAATTATGTACCAACTTCTGTCATCTCTTTTATCAAGGACTTCATTTGAAAGGTTTATGTGGTATAGACTTTTGGGACATTCTGGAGGTATTCACAGATTTAGAGAAGGACTTGATGGTTTGGGTTGGAAAGGACCTTAAGATCATCCAGTTCCACCCCCTGCCATGGGCAGGGACACCTTCCGCTATCCCAGGTTGCTCCAACCTGGCTTTGAACACTTCCAGGGATGGGGCAGCCACAGCTTCCCTGGGCAACCTGTGCCAGGGCCTCCCCACCCTTATAGGGAAGAATTTCTTCCCAATATCTAATTAAAACATTCTCCCTTGTGCTATCAATAGCAATTCTACAGAAACCAAAATTCCCTGCTGTAGCTATGAGGTGTGATCAATAATCCCGTGTTTAACCCTGTCATTGGAGGAGTTTATTACCCAGAACAGTTTTTTCCTCTATCTATAATGTAAATATGGGGAGATGAGAGAGCCTTGCAACCTCTTATGTCATAGAACCATAGAATGGTTTGAGTTAGAAGGCACCTTAAAGATGAGCTTGTTCCAATCCCCTGCCATGGGCAGGGACACCTTCCACTGGACCAGATTATCATGGATTTTAAGGGAAACAAAAGCATTCGTTTACCAGAGGATATAATCAAATCAGCTATAGATATATAGATATATATAGAGATTGGATATTCCTTACAACAGGAGCAGGAATGCAAACATCAGTAGGAGCTTGAGCTCAGAAAAGAGACTGGTGGAAGATGTTAAAAATGAGAGGATAAGAAAGAAAAATCCAGTCCTGGTAGTGAAGAGATGAAAGAAACGAGATGTCTGAAGGAGGTGGAAAGACCACAAAGCCTTTTTTTTTTTTTTTTTTACAGCAGATAAAGGGCATATATTGAAAGCTGGTTAGGGCAGTCAGAAATGACACCACAAATGTCCCCCATGTGGATTGTTACACTTAAGGAGGAAGCAGACTGGCAATTGATAATCACATCTGAAACATGGAGAAAGTCCAAGTGTGTCTCAGCCCTTGAGGAGCAGAAATAGGAATACAGCAAGTTTGGAGGCATCTTGATTTTTTAAAATGAATAAGACCAGGCTGAATGGGGGTCTGAGTAACCTGTTCTAGGGGAAGGTTTCCTGCCCATGACTGGAAGGTTGGAACTTCAAGGTCCCTTCCAGCCCAAACCATTCTATGATTGTGTGATTCTGTGACTGGAGCTCCCATGTACTCTGAGGTCTGTGTGGTTTCAGGTCAGTTTAATTATGAGATGATGAAGTTGTCTCTTCTCCAGCTGGTTTTCTCCATTAAAATAAGGAATTATTCTGGCCCCTCACATCAAATAAGAGGCCATCGGAGACTGGAGGATGAAGTGTGCAGAGTGAGGAGCAAGAGCCTGAAGACCATTACAACAACACTAATCGGTGATTGTTATTATCCAAACCGAGTGAGGAAAGATAAGGCTTCACTTATTTCCTCTAGGTGCAGAATTGCTGCCTTGGTTAATGCAGTGGTCAGATACTGTCCCTTATGTCCTCTGTAAGGGTCAAGGGCAGAAGACCCTTCCACAGAGGACTTTGAGCTTTGCAGGGTCTCGCAGCTGCTGAGTGTGAGATGGGGTCTCAGAAGCTCCAGGCCTACAGAAACTTTAGGTCTGTTGTCTTAAACATTTTTTCAGGAGACAGAGGAAAGAAGTAGAAGAAGGACCTCAGCAGAACAGTTTCACTTGAAAAGGTCTCTGATTAAATACCATCTTTTCCTGTTCTCTATGGAATTAGAGAGTTTGTTCAGGGAACCTGATTTTGTGGGTGGCATTCCTGCCCATGGCAGAAGGGTTGGAACTAAATGATCTTTAAGGTCCCTTCCAAACTAAACCATTCCAGGATTCTATGGAATTAAAATACAGGAGTTTGAGGGTACAAAGAAAACTCCCTGAGAGAAAAAAATACACATACACTCTGTTAAGCCTGTGGAGAGCATCAAGACACAGTAAATTGAGAAAAGCCACTCATATTTCTGCAATTTATATTGACAGAACAGGGATAAGTGCCTGCAATCCTATTCCCAGGCTCTTCCTCCATGAGTATGTGATAGAAATACCTGGATGTCAAGAGGGTGGTACCAGACTCTTCTCAGTGGTGCCCAGTGACAGGACAAGAAGCAATGGCCATGAACTAAAATACAAAATATTCCACCTCAACACGAGAAAGAACTTCTTTGTGTTGAGTGTTACAGAGCAGTGGAACAACTGCTCAGGTGGGTCATAGAGTCTCCCTCTCTGGGGACATTCCAAACACACCTGGATGTGTTCCTGTGTCACCTACTACAGGCAACCCTGCCTTAGCAGGAGAGTTGGACTGGATGATCTTCAGAGGTCCTTCCAACCCAAACAATTCTATGTTTCTCTGAAAACCAGGGAGCAACCAATTCAGCTCTGTACCCTGGCTGTAAACCCCAGGCTGTCAACCAGCCATGTGCTTCCAGCCTTGTTGGTTTTCCAGGTGTGTCTGGATCAGATGAACTGGAGTTGTCCAAGCAAAGCTCAAAAATTGACCCTGTGCAGCGAGCAAGGAAGGAGGGTACTCAGGCTTGGAAGGCACTGAGACAGATGGTGCAATTAAGGAGAGCAGCTCTGCTGGAATGTTCAGTATGGTCACCCTCAGTTCCATATGTGTCCTGTCATCTGAAGTGGGCTGGAGGCCAGCCAGACATCCTCTGTGTGTTTTCCTGGCACACACTACAGGAATAGGATTAAACAGCTCTTGCTGGATCCTAAGGGTTGGGTTACTTCTGAAACTGGTGGTGAGACAAGGACTGTCACCTCCTGAGGACCCAGAAGCCTGGATTTGAACCTACCCTGGAACTGATTAGCCATATTTATTGCTTTGTGGTCCCTGAGGGTCAGTGAGGATGAAGATGGTGTTCCCATTTTTGATTGCTGAGCAGCAAACTCCCCTTGTGCCAGTGAAATAGCCAAGGAATGAGAGTACAGTAAAAAACAGTGTAACAGCCTATCCAGGCCAAGGATAAGGATGACATAAAGATCATTTATAGCTGTGGAGGAAGATGTGGAATTTTGAGGGTACTCTACTGGTATCCTGGGGTGATTTAGGAAGAGCATTGCCAGCATGTCAGGGAGGGGATCCTGCCCTTGTACTTGGCCCTGATGAGGGACATTTGGAGTGTTGTGTCCAGTTCTTGGCTCCTCAGGACAAGAGGGAGAAGGACCTCTTGGAGCAGGTGCAGATGATGAAGGAACTGGAGCATCTCCCTGAGGAGAAAAGGCTGAGGGATCTGGAAATGTTCAGTCTGGAGAAGAGACACCGAGAGCGAACCACATCCATGTCCACCAGTGTCTTCAGGGAGGGGCAGAGGATGGACCAGGCTCTGCTTGGGAATGCCTTGCAATGGGACAGGAGTCCATGGACAGACATTGATGCACAGGATGTTCCACCTGATCATGAGGAAGAACTTCATTCTTGTGCAGTGACCAAGCACTGAACAGGTTGCCCAGAGAGGATGTGGAGTCTCCCTCACTGGAGATGTTCCAGAACCACCTGGACACAATCCTGTACCATGTGCTCTGGGATGACCCTGGTGGAGCTGGGAGGTTGGAACAAATGACAGTCACTCTGGTCACTTCCAATCTGACCCATCCTCTGATTCTCTCATTCTGGACAACTCTCCTGCTTCTCTTATTTTGGCCCAAATGAGAATGAATGACTGGATAGAACTTACAGATATAGGGTCCATGCCAGTTTTTGAAGATTCCTGCTTTTTTCCAACAGAAGACAGAGAAAAGTTCAGGCATATTTGACCAGCTGTTTTTTTGAGCTGGCAAACAAATTCACAAATCCAGTCTGGCAAAAGAAGCTGCACTAGGGTAGATAAGGGATAGAACAGCCTGAGGAACACTGAAATGTATCAAATGAACTTCCCTGGGGGAAATGACACTTTGACGGTCAAATTTTGATTCAAAACTATTTAGAACTTTTGTTTCAATGCCACAGGAACAACTACAGTGAAAACCAACAGACAAGCTGGCCACTTAAAGGTGTCTCATAGCACAATATTCCATTAAATTCTCTTTTAAGCTGCGTGGTTTGTTCATTTGCTATGGTGTTTTGGGAGCGATAAATGCATTATCTGAGGATCCCAAAAGCTTCTGTGCTGCAAAGAGAAGGTTTCCATTGTGATTAGGGAAAGGACACTTGCCCAAGGCAAGCAGGATGATTCAGGGAACTTGTAGTCTTAGTTATGAGAAAATATTACCCAGCCATGACCTTTTAGTGACTCCTCAGATGAATAAAAATACCTCTTCCTCTAGAAGATCTTGGAGGCACAGCCATGGGTAGATTTCCAGGACCTTTCAGAGCAGAAACTAATTCAGAAATAAGACCTAATGGGTGAAAGAGGAAAGAGACTGTCAGTATCCTCAGGACAAATCATAGTGAATGCAGAAAATTCCATCAAATGTCTCATACCATCCCACCTCAAAAGAACAGGTGAGGTGGTTAGTGGCCACCTCAGTCCAGAACACAACTGCCTGGGGCTTGGGATGCATTAATGCCCCATTAGAAAAACCTCATTTAATTGTCATAAAGCTCAGGTCTTGCTGGTATTAAAGCTGATAACTTGAGCCGGGATGTATTTTTAATTGTAATTGATTGTTTTTATATGAATGTACTTTCAAAGGAGACGTTCTTAGAACACAGGTTGACCATCAAGTGACACCTCCTGCAGCCTTTTTCAAACGTAAATCAATGGTACAGATTTTATCCTACAACTCCTTTTCACTTTATTCCTACAGGACAGAATTACCGAATCACAGGGTCGTGTAGGTTGGAAAAGACTTCCAAGGTCATCAAGTTCAACCTTTGACCAATCACCACCTTGTCAACTAAACCAGAGCATGGAGTGCCACATTCTGTTTTTTCTTGAGTACCTCCTGGGGTGGGGACTCCACCACCTCCCTGGGCAGCCCATTCCAAAGCTTAAATTGGAATTGATAGGAACTACTAAGAACTGTTTTCTTCATCTCAAAGTAGAAAGAATTAGAAACCAAAGAGAGCCAATAGATTAAACTGGGAAATGACCCCAGTCTCCCCTTGCTCCTGACCATGTCTACTGGCCACTGCTCCAAACTTCATCTTTGCACTAGTATAAATGGTGTTTTTCATTGAATCACAGAATGGTTTTAATTGGAAGGGACCTTAAAGACCATCTTATTCCAACCCTCTGCCAAGGCCAGGGACACCTTCCACTACCCCCAGGTTACTCCAAGCCCCGTCCAACCTGGCCTTGGACACTTGCAGGGATATGGAGTCCACAGCCTCTCTGGACAGAGTTCCACGGCCTCACCACCCCTCCCAGGGAAGAATTTCTTCCTAATATTTAGTCTAAACCTCCTTCAGCTTAAGTTTATTCCCTCTTGTCACCTAGATGACAGTTCTGGTGAAAATCTTTCAAACACAAACCAGTTTTTGTTATGACAATATTCATGGAAGAATTTTAATGTTCCTCCACAAATCATCTGACGAGAAAGTGAAGATTTTACATTATCATCTTTTTTTTCCTGAGTTTTATTTCCCAATTGTCATAAAGTTCAGAAGAGACAAGGACAATTACTGATAAAGAACTGCAACTCTCCAAAATCTCAGTGTGTTTTGTTAAGAGTGGTGAAGGGATTGAAAACATTTATTGGTTTCCTTCAAGTTAGGATCCCACAGTCCCTCATAACTCTTATTTTGACTGTTTTACAGATGCTGCCCTCTTCAAAATTCAGCCTTGAGAGGGCATGTTTTGTTCCCTGAGATACTTAATGGTTGCTGAGCCCAGATTGCTGTTTCTACCTGCTATAAAGTTTGATTTGAGCAGCCATCAGCAAGAATTTGCAATTTAACGCATCGCCTAGGCATTGTTTAATTGACAGTAACTTTCTGAACTCAACACTGCAACACTGAGGGATTAGATGGGAGACCAATTCGTGGACAACAAGCAAGTGCTGAAGGCTTTTCCCGTTCAGTTGTCTTGTCACTTCAAGCTGTCACTCAGAACTGCCCATCATCTATCTTCTCCTCCACTGACTTCCTTGGGTTCACCTTGGAAGGGCTGTTTAGCTCCTTGTCAGCTACAGGCTCTGCCTGAGACTCGGGGAAATAAAATCAATTTGTCTTTCCAGCAACGTAATTCAGGAAAGGAGAAGGAAGCCGACAACAGAAGAGTGACAGGGAACACCAAAGAAAGACCCTCTCAAGAAAATAACCCTGAGTGCTTGGGCAAGTTTATGCCAGTCTTTGAGAAGGAGAATCTAGAGTGGAGAATTCTATTTAAAAGAGAGAGAAAGTGAGGGACAAAGCAAATCTGGTCAGGGCCAACCATCAGCAGAAACAGGAGTTCATGGAAGTTGTTATGGATAACTCCAATGGCACTGCTGCATTCATTAGCTCTTGAGGTTGGTCCAGATTGTAAGTGGGTCCTTCCTGAGCTCAGGTAACAGCCTGAACTGCAATGCCCTCAAAGTAAAGGGATTTTTGATATAAAATCATGGAATCATTAAGGTGGAAATCATGGAACCGTTAAGGTTGGAAAAATCCTCCAAGATTACCAAGTCCAACCTTCAACGAAACGCCACCAAATAAACTATATTGCAAAGTGGTTTGTTTAGAGATCTGAGCATCCCAGAGATCCACCATGAAAGGCAGGATCCCCAGAAAAGTCGAAGGAATCCCCCAAAACCCCCTATTAAATAATTTTTTGTTGTTATTCTTAAGGGAGTTTTAGAGTGGGTACAGCATTACAAGGCACTGAGTTGTTTGATTCATCTTGGGGAACTCTGAGCCCAGAGAACTGGCCAGTTGCTCAGGGAAAGAATTTTCTAGCTGTTCCCAGACAGACTTTTATTTTTAGGGAATGCAAGAAAATGGCCACTATAAGAAAAAAAGAAATTATATTTCATGGTATGCCATATAAAGCAATGAAGGTTCATATTTCTCCAGGTGTGTTGCTTCTGTTTTTTCCTTCATTCTACAAGTCCTTAGGGAAGGTCACCTTAGGAAAAAATAACTTTGAGGAGATTACTAAGACTGTTTAATACTGGCTCACAACATCCAGGAAACCTGCTGTGCTATTGTCAGTGAATTTGAAATGGGTATTAAATCCAATTTTTGAGATTTCTTCAACAGGAAGTCTTTATTCTTAAGCAGAATTTTTTTCAAAATTGATTTTTTTGTGCAGATTAATTACTTCTTCTCCATATTATTCAACATTTTCCTCAAAGAAAAACCTCTTTCCAAAGCCTTCTAAACCTTGATTATTCATATGCTGCTTGTTGATGGGCTCATTTATATTCCATCACTGCTTCAGATTCAAAAAGGCCAATTCTTGCTGCAGACCCTCTCAGGTAAGACTCCAAAGGAGAATGGGAATTTGGAAGTACTCTACTATTTCTGGACCCTCAATCAATGCAAAAAGCATGAGCCTGCAGGCAGAATTGCATCCCAGTTGTGGCCTTTCATGATCAGAGAGCTGCAGGTGCCCTTGACCTTCCAGATAATTTGGCTTTAGCACCACAGGTAGTGGAAGGAAATTACATGGTCCCACCTACATCAACCCTTCCCCAGGTAAAACCTTTCCTGTGCCTTATTTAGATTCTTCCATACCCTATTTAGATACTTCCACAAAGTTGAAAGAGACCTTCAGCTCATGCAAGATGCATCGTTGCATTTCCTAACAGGAATGGTAATTGTCCCACTTACTTCCTCTGCAGTGGTTGAAAGTGCCACAGACCCATTACATCTTATTTTTAACTGTAAGTGGGTCCTACATTTCATTGCTTACAATGGGAAATGAAATGTCTTTTCTGAATATGAAGGAGTCAAGCCTCAAATCTGGGGATTTAGCTTAATATGAAATATTTGAAGCTATGGATAAATGAAGATGGGATTTATCGTTGTATTGCTTTTTCCTGTGGCCATGTTTCGGTAGCAGTGGGGGGACTGAGGGGGAGGCTCCTTCTAGAAGCTGCTGGAAGTTTTCCCCATGCCCAGCAGACCCAATGCCAGCCAGCTCCAGGCTGGACCCACTGCTGACCAAGGCCAGGCCAATCAGCAGTTGAAGGAACGCCTCTGTGATAACATATTTAAGAAGGAAGGAGAAAAAAATTGGAGGAGATGAAGATGGCTGCTGGAGAGGAGCAGGGTGAGAGCCTGTGAACAACAATGCAGACACCAAGGTCAGTGCAGAAGGAGGGGGAGGAGATGCTCCTGGCTCCGGAGCTGAGATCCAGCTGCAGCCCGTGGGGAAGACCATGGTGGAGCAGCTGTGCCCCTGCAGCCCATGGAGGACCATAGGAGTGCAGAGATCCACCTGTAGCCCGTGGAGGAGCCCACGCCAGAGCAGGTGGATGCCGGAGGGAGGCTGTGGTCCATGGGAAGCCCATGTTGGAGCAGGGTCTTGGCAGGGGACTGTGGCCCATGGGGAGAGGAGCCCACACTGGATCAGGATTCTCCTGGTAGGGCTTGTGGCCTGTGAGGGACCCTTACTGGAGCAGCTGTATCTGAAGAACTGCACCCTGTAGAATGCGACCCATGTGGCAGCAATGTCTGAAGAACTGTTGCCCATGGGATGGACTCTCACCAAAGCAGTTTGTGAAGGACTGTCTGTTGTGGGAGAGACTCATGCGGGAGCAGTTCATGAGAGGGACTGTCTCCCGTGGGAGGGACCCCACGGGATGCAGGGGAAGGACTCTCCTCCCTAAGCAGCAACTGGGAACAACTGACCATAACCCCACTCCCTGTCTCTGCACCGCTGGGGGAGAGGAGATTGAACGTGAAGGAGGGGGTGGGGGGAAAGGGGTCTTTTATTGTTTTCTTACTCTTAAGTTCTGATCTTGTTAGTAAATTTAAATTTAGTAAATTTAACTAGTATCCCCATGTGGAGTCTGTTTTGCCTGTGATGGTGATTAGCAAGGAATCTTTTATGGTCCTTATCTCAACTTGCAAAGACTTTTGTTGTATTTTCTCTCCTGTGCTGTGTTGCAGGGGGAATGAGAAAATGGCTGTAGTTGGGCTCCTGGCATCCAGCCCGGATTAAACCACTACAGTTGTTTTCTCTTTCGATAGTTCTGCTTGTGCCTCTGGTGTCACTCACTGGGTGTGATATATGGGGTAAGTCCTCATCTCATTTGAGTTCTCAGATGTGGACAATCCCCAAAGGCTGCTGTTCCTGCTTTAATTTATTGGAGTACCTGAGGAGTCCTTATAATTTAGGGGCAATTTCTGGTACAAATCCAGACTTTGTGCATCTTAATCTCATTCAGACTCCATCTCTCCAGCTTCCATGGGTAGGAGAACTGCTGGGTGTATCCACAGCTCTACCATGAATTTAGACACATTGTGTGTCTTGGATGCTTTCAGACACCCTCAATCTGCCTTTCTCCCTTTTGGATCATGGAATCATAAAACGGTTTGGGTTGGAAGGGACCTTAAAGATCATCCAGTTCCACCCCCTGCCATGGGCAGGGACAACTTCCACTATCCCAGGTTGCTCCAAGTGCCATCCAGCCTGGCCTTGGACACTTCCAGGGATGTGACAGGCACAGCTTGTCTGAACAACCTGTGCCAGAGCCTCCCTACCCTCCCATGGAAGAATTTCTTCCCAATATCCATCTAACTCTACCCTCAATCAATTTACAGCCATTCCACCTTGTCTTATCACTTCTTTTAAGAAGTAAAGGAAAAAAACACCTCTTCTCCTGACTTCTCTCCATGATGTTCCAGAAGTCCATGACTTAACTTTCCTGTCTCATAATGAGACTTCTGTCTCATCCTGAAAGATTTGGAATTTGCTTTTGGATTCCTTCTCACATATCTGTGGAAAGCAGGCCAAAAATGGCTTTTCAGACTCCTTAAGGCAGTTCCTGTTCTTGCAATTTGAGGATGATGGGGTCCTCTTCAAGAAGGTAATTATTATCACATTTCCTACATATACTAATAAATTTTGGATTACCTAAATGGAGAGAGAAATGAGCCCTTGACACTGGGGAGGACTCCCAGGAGCTCCAGGAGAGGACCTTGGGTATCAGCAGGCACTTCTTTGGACTATTTATGGTCTTCTTTTTCATGCATAACATAACTCTGATGGAAAGATAACTCTCGGGGCAGAAATTATAAGTGATGAGACTGGTGGTATTAAATCCTTTGTCATCTTCAACCAGCAGATAAAAGGGTCACCCCTAATAACTCTCAGGGTCTAATCACAGTGATTTGAGTTCAGTTTCCCCCCAGAAAGCTGAGGTTGGTGAGATGACTGGTGGAGCTACAACTAATTTTTGTGAACTGTGTAAGAGGGAGCTGAACATTTTCATAAACTGAAATATGTCTAATTACTTTTAGCAGGTTCAAGCAATATCACCTAATCAAAGAATCATTAAGGCTGGAAAAGACCTCCGAGATCATCCACCCAATCCCACCACACCCGCTAAATCATATCCCAAAATGCAACATCTACATGGTTTTTGAACATTTGCAGGGATGGTGACTCCACCACTTCCCTAGGCAGCCTGTTCCAATGCTCAACCACTTTTCCAGAGGACATGAGATACAGTGAGACACAGGGGCTGATGTGCCTTGGTCATAAACCAACCTCTGACAACTGTGGTCCATCTCGTCTGTCATTTCCAGGACACAGCAGCAGCTGGATGAAGCAGGAGGCTCAGAACTGTGTGACAGGAAATTTATGCCCTGACATATGGGGAAACCTGTGCAATTTATGTCTCATCTACTGCAAATGTGACCTGCTCAAGCAAGACCCCACTCTTTTGGAAACTGAAGTGTTGGAATGACTTTGTAGATTGTTAACTTGCTTTCTCAGAACCTTGTGTACAGTGTCTAAAACTAAAAAAACTTTTTTGCTTTAATTTTGCCTTACTTAAGTTATGCTAAAATATACATTTTCCATGTAACAGAAAAAGCAAGTGAACTAAGGAGGACTATCAGGGAATATTTCCTGGGTGTAGCACAATTTCAGTGCTGTAACACTCAGAATGTTACAGTTTCCTTCCTCTGAATGTGTTTATTGTCTCAAAGTCTCCAGATCAGTTTCATGGTATTACTAAATGATAAATACTAAGTACATGGTGACTATTGGTTAATTAATAGATATCTGATAACTGTAGTACAGCAGTATCTGGGATTTCACAGTGCTCTGTATTCATGATGCAGAACATAAAGATACTCCTGATATAAAAACATGACCCCAAACCTGCTCTCAGTTGGGTGCAAAGCAAAGAAATAACAAAACAATACAGGGGAAATGAGTCAACATTCACTGCTGGACTTTACAGCCACATTGTCAGAAGACATCTTTACTTCTAAGCCCTCTGTTTCTCATCTTAATCTCAAATTCCACCTAATAATGAAAGCCAGATCCCTTCTCAGTATATCCAGAAAAGCTCTTCCCACTCTTTCCCTCTCACCACTTGGTACAACCAAACAAACACACTGATCTGAGAGACCTTGTCAAGAGCAGCAGACGGAGGGTCACTGAATACGCTGTGTTTGTAATCTTTGTTTTCCCTTCTTTGGTGTTATCTTCTAACGTTTGACAGAAACCAGTGTGAAAAAGAGGACAGAAAAAAGGGATGGTGTTCAGGTTCCTTTGGTGCTGTGAATATGAAATTTTATGTGCTGGAAAGACAAAGGTCACTCTCCCTTCCTCTCTCCCACCTTCACTCACATTATAAATCTCATCCTCATGTATAAATTAAGGACTGTTGCTCATCAGTAACCTCCTTTCTTCAGAGAGTTATCAGCTGCCTTGTTTAAAATTGGATATTCACAAACTACTAGGAGGTTTAATCTTATTTTCTTAAGGTGTATGAATAAATTACCACAACAGAGGTGGAGCAGATGGACACCTGTGAGTGGGAGGTGAATGTCACAGCCACCCTCTCATGCTGTACTTTAATGTTGGTGCCCCAGGCTCCCATGGCTCATCTCTCAGCCTTCCAATCCAACAAATGCAGGTGTTTGTTATTGTTGTTATTATTATTTTTCCAGGTAATGTTTCGTAAGTCACAATAACAACACGATAACAACAAGCTCAGCCCGTTCAACAATATGTAAATATTTTCCTGGGGGAAATGAGATAGAAAATTAATGTCTATGGATTTCAAAAGGTCACTTAGGCATCCATGTGTAAACATTGGTAATCTGCATTCCAGCTGCCTTCAGCAATAATTCCTGCTTAGGTGTTCACCAGGCATGGAGACCATGGGAAGTGAGGTGTGCACGTGGGGATGGCAGACACTGATGGAGAGCATGAGAAGCCAAAGCACCAAACAAGAAACCAAATCATAGTTGAAAAAAAAGATGATCCGCAACAAGGGAGGTTCTTCACACCCAGAATTTGCTGGTCTGATTTATATTTAAGGCTCTTCCCAAAGTACTCTCCTACATGTCACAGTTGTTTTGCCACGGGGCATTTTCCATACTTAAACAAACCATAGAATGGTTTGGGTTGGAAGAGACCTTTCAAATTATTTAGTTTATTTATTTCCTTAACTCCTCTCAAACCCCTAGACACCTTGCACTATCCCAGGTTGCTCCAAGCCCCATCCAACCTGGCCTTGGACACTTCTAGGGGTGGAGCAGCCACAGCTTCTCGGGCCTCCTCACCCTCAGAACATTTTCTACCACTTTCTCACCACACCAGATATGCAACCTGCTCCAGGGAGAAGAGGTGCAGGAAAGAAACTACAAACCTTGAGGAACCCTGGTGCTGGGTTTGGGAGAGAGTGAAAGAAGGTGAAGCTGACATTGAAATCTCATCTCTGTGACCCACCAAAAGGCTGCAGGGAAATGGTGTTGCTTCTGCATTTGGGGGTTCAGAAGTGCAGCCGTGGAAGGTGTTGGATTAATGCATGTGATGGTCCCATGACCTTCAGAGTTCAGTTGGTGGCTGGATGGTCCTGAGAGATGGTGTCAGCTTTTTTTTTTTTTGGTTATATAGATGAAATGGTTGAAGAGGAATCATTTGGGGTGACCTAACCGTGACTTTACAGTACCTGAAGGGAGACAAAAAAAAAGATGGAGACAGACTACTTACAAGGGCCTGGAGTGACAGGACAAGGGGGAAGGGCTTCAAACTGATAGTGAATAGCTTTAGATTGGACATTATGAAAAAATTCTTCCCTGTGAGGGTGGTGAAGCACTGGAATAGGTTGCCCAGACAAGCTGTGGCTGTACCATCCCTGGAAATGTCCAAGGCCAGGTTGGATGAGGCTTGGAGCAACCTGGGGTAGTGGAAGGTGTCCCTGTCCATGGCAGGGAGTGGAACTGGTTGATCTTTAAAGTCCTTTCCAATTCAAACCATTTTATGATTCTATGTTCCTTGTTGGGGTTTTCCATGGAGCAGGATGTTTTACACACAATGTTCTGCACCAGATTTACTTTAAAAATGCTTTGTTTTGCCAGGGCTTCTTTTAGCTGACATGTTTTATTTTCTTCATTGACTCTGATTTACATTTTCTACTCAGGCAATGGCCCATATACTTCTTTCTGTCATATATCCTTTGTCTTTATGGCTATTTATTTGCATCTCTGGGGAGTGATCTATTGCCATCAGTTCTGAAACAGATTGAAAAGATTAAGAGGATTTATATGACAAAAAGAAGTGGAAAACCTTTAGTTTTATTTAGCTGGATGCAGAATTTTGGCTTGCAGGAGGTTCAAGACAGAATGGCTTTGTATGTGCCTGTGGTTGGTAGTTGAATACTCTTCCTGTGCTTCTGCTCTTTTCAAAGGGGGAATAATTCCCCCTGAATCTGCAGGGATCAGTGTACAAAGAGACACAGATCACTGAGTGGTGGTCATGGGCCACAAGAATCAAGGATATAGATGGGAGTGCTGATACACGGACTCAAATAACTCTGTAAAACTCATTTTAAGGTTTTCCTTAAGCAGGTACTTGAAGTACCCAGTAGAGTGTGTTTAAACAGTGTGAAAATGTCAGAGCACTTTGGTGGATACAAATCTCTGTCCTTCCACTGAGCCCCCTGGCAAAGCATAGTGCAAAGAACAGCAAGCTCCACATCACTCCTGTCAAAAGAGTTACTATTACAACCACTTGGGAGCTGGGAAATGGGAGCTCAGACTTATTCAGAGTGCTGAGCTTCAAGATCCTGTCAATAATCAGTAGGAGTTTCATAAAACCTGATTACCTTTTCTTAATATCTTGATAAAGAGCTTCTACCTCCCTCCACGTAAGTTTTAAAATAACATCAATATTGAAATACTAAAATGAGGGAGACACTCAGGGTTCTCACAGACTTTCTCACAGGTTTTCAATGGAAAAGATTATGTAGGGAAAAGATGTTCAGCATTGCTCAGGGTTTTTCGGTCTAAGCCACTCTTAAAAAATAAGTGCTGTGTCCCTCAGAATGTAGTAGCTCCATATAAAAACATAGATGGCTTCAGTGCTCCATGCTGTTTCACTTTCCATCTCTAATGGCCACAATAATTGAGATTAAATTCCTTCTCCAAAACCAAAGGACTTTGATGTCAAACAAAATTTTTGTCTGTATTTTTCTGCAGAAAAGAGTTATTTGCAGGCACAACAATTCCTGAAATTAGTTAATGGTAGCAGGGACATCCCACCATGGATCCACATCCCAGCCTGACCTCAGTGTAACACACATCATTCACTTTTTGCCTCTCATCCCATGATCATCTCAAGGCGGATTGTGAGTGCAAATCCATGTGTTGGTGTTCCAAAGGCAGAAAGTTTAACAATCCTAAAGCCTAAATAAGGTCCTTCATGCTGACCTGGGAAGGTCCTGGTTTGCCAAATGAACATCCAAGTCCATGGAGTGTGACTTGCTCTGTCGACAAAGTGGGAATGCAGGAAGAGAGATTAATTTGAATTTAGAAAGTAGGGGATCATTTGATGCTAATCCACCTTCTCTGATCCTAAAATGGAGTATTTGAATTTCAATGTCAGATACCCATCTTGGCTATCTGCCTCCTACTGTCTCACTGGGAATAGGAATCCCTCTTTGCTTCAGTCCTGACACAGCCAAGAAAATATTTTCTACTTGCAGCTAATCAGGGAAGCCAGGAAAGGTCTAGAAACTCAGGATTCTTCCACCTTTTATTCCATGGGAGATTTAAACCTGCTTCCTAGCCTGGATCCAGCCTGTGATGACACTGCAAACCTGCTTAAGAGCATTAGACAGTGTGCCAGCATTTATCCACTCAGCAGTGACTCCTAATTCCCATTACAGGCAAATCCTCATCTTTCTCTGCAGCTTGATTACAACAGTGATTAATTTGAAAGTCAACATATTTACCCAAAATACAACATCATTAAAAAGACTAAACATAAAACTGTATATTTACAAATATCTTAACTTGATGTGATTAAAACAAACAGGCTCTTCTCCCCTTGTTTGGATACCGGCAGACGAGCCCAGATTCTCTTCTAACTTTATATTTTCATGTCAATAGATGGCACTAGTATTTTCTCCATATTTTTACTACAATATTAGATTTCCATATGATACCTCCTGCCCTTACTCAGATTTTCAAAGGGCTGAATTGCTCGTTTCCAAGGGGATGTTTTATTCTTAGAACATATAGAATATCACTCAAGTTTTGCTTTCGGGTAGTAAATCTTTGTACACTTCATAAAGCCTCAATGCCATGAGACCGACTCTTTCCCATTGTGAAAACAAAATGAATTTAAAGTTTTCATTTCCATACTGATGGGAGAGTTCACCAGGAAAAAGCCTGTAGGATCTCTGTACAGGGTGCCTTAAAAATCCTCTGGCTTTTACTCCATCATCACTCAGAAAATTGAAAGACATTATTCCTTTTCAATTATATTTTTGTTTGAAGAATGATCAGTGGGTTGCATGAAAAGCAGAGATATCAAAAAAATAAAAGAGGTCTTCAGTTTATTTTACAGAAACTGGTAAAGATTCTTTTTTCATATAATGTACCTTAGGAAAATGTATTTTAACATTATAGCAAGTGCTGTTTTCCCTTGTGTGGAGTACTCTTGAATGAAAGGAAAAATTCATCTGGTAGTTGTCACCCCAAACACCTTTTAGCTTAATTTTCATGTGTTTAGAGGAGGATATTACTGTGAAGAGCTCCTCCAGTGTCACAAGGTTCAGTAGATTTGGATTTATAAAATTAGAGAATCACAGAATGGCTTGGGTTGGAAGTGGCCTTAAAAATCTGATTCCAAACCCTCTACCATGGGCAGTGACATCTCCCTCTAGACGAGTCTGCTCAAAGCTTCATCCAGCCAGGTCTCTGAACATATTTCATTGGTATCAAGAGTAAACAGGGTATAGATTCAGTTTATTGCCTTGTCAAAGAACTTTGTAAGAAAAATAACAACACAACATGAAAAGTTTGCTGTCCCAGTTCCCCAGACATTAATAAAAGTGGTATTTCTCCAACTTGTGAGGTTATAAAGAGAACTGCAGAAATTCCTTTCCTATTTCATAGAATCACAGAAAGGTTTATATTGGAAGGAACCTTGAAGATCATCTAGTTCCACCCCCCTGCCATGGGCAAGGACACCTTCCACTATCCCAGATTTCTCCAAGCCCCATCCAACCTGACCTTGGACACTTCCAGGGATGGAACAGCCACAACTTCTCTCGTCAGCCTGGGCCTCACCACCCTCACAGGGAAGAATTTCTTCCTATTATTTAATTTAAATCTACTTTCCTTCATCTTAAAGCCATTTCTCCTTGTCCTGTCACTGAGGTGCTTTTTCATGTGTCTTCAGCTGCAAAACAAAGAGGATTCAGAGGGAACTGAGGTAAATCTGTCAACCATAGAGTAAAATTAAGAAACATGAAAACCTTCTTCTCTACACATATTGCTCATGCTCCCTCCCCTCCATCCAGTCTACCTGGATTTAGGAAACAGGTAAATCAGTGACAGGTCAACGATGGGAAAGATCCCCTCCTGTTGTGTGGGTTTAACATTAGGCCGTGACTAAGGAGCTCTGACAGGAACCCAGAGGAACAAGTGAGTGCTGGCCCCTGTGATGTTTATTCTTCTCAGATCTCTATATAATTGATAGATCTGCTTAAATACAGCAGGTAATTGTCAGCTGGCCCAGGGCAGCATCATTCTGCTGTTGCAGTTTTATGCCTTTAACAATTGTGGCATCTCCATTTGCTACCACGGAACTAATTAACAAGCCAGTTAAAGCACCTCGGCTTTGACATGGGAGCAAGCAGAAGGGGCAGAAATTAAAACACTACAATTAATTATGTTTGCATCTTGGAGCAAGGCACTGGTGTCCTGGGATTTTCTGTCTGTCTCAGTTCCCTTTGTTCATCTCCCTCCCTGGTAATAATGCAACACTTGTAGAAATTAATTTGGTGGAAATTGATTAAAGGTGGACATTGTTTGCGCAGGAAAGTAATTGTCTGTGATGCCTGGTGATGAGAGAGATGTGCAGTGTTAGATGCAGAAAGGTGCATGTTTAATCTCCTCTCAAACTGGAAGAATTAGGAAGCAGATCAAGGAAGGGATCTCAGCCAGAAAACATGGAAATGAAGAGAAATGAAATTAAGGCTACATGGAAGGAAAGTGAGTTCAGCAGCAACATCCAGTGAGAGAAATTATCATACACTCATAGGTTTGAAAGGGAACTTCAAGGTTGTCTAATTCTATCCCTCTGCCATGGGCAGGGTCACCTTACACTGTCCCAGGTTACTCCAAGCCCCATCTAACCTCGTCATGAACACTTCCAGGGATGGAGCAGCCACAGCTTCTCTGGAAAACTTCTTTAATTGCCTCTCCACCCTCACAGGAAATAATTCTTTCCTAATATTTAACTTTATTCTACCCTCTTTCAGTTTCACTAATTCCATAGGGCTAAGGGATTATTCTTGACTGAGCCAACACAAGTGCTTCAGGTGCAGAGGGGTGGGGCTTGGCTCAGTGGGGCTTCCCTCTTGCATTTAAAGACTTAGAGCTTATAGGGAGCGCAGCGAACAGGAGA
>VXBA01000862.1:222318-279584 GCA_013399895.1 Serilophus lunatus | reverse complement strand
AAGTAGGTAGAGGTATTGCATGGTCCTACCGTTGACAAAATCAGAAATTCTCTTTGATATTAATGGCGAGGTCTGTTGATGGGGTTATCTTCCTATTTAAAATACCTAAGACTCCTGGAGATACAGTCTTAAATCCCAGTAGGACTAAATCAATCTTTAACCTTCAAAGGCATATTGATCAAATGGTCTTATGTGATGTGCAGTTATGACCTCTGATGTGGCAATCCTTTCTACTGTGTTTGGAAAGTAAAGTTGCTGTGGCCTTATCCTTGAAGGAAAAGAGCTGTTTCTGTGGATATAGTCAACAGACTTCCCAGTATTATTAGTATTATGTAGTTGGAAACATAATATGTTTATAAAATGTCCCTCAATTGAATACAAAATATTATTTCTGTGTATTTATGTAAACATCCCAATGAACTTAATATCCTGGAGCTCGGATGTACTAAGAAAAAAAGCCATAAAAGAATCATAGTTTTTTTGTTTTCAGAAAATATTGTTACAATATTTTTTATTCTGATAATGATCAACTAATCAAAAGTTTTGTGAAGTAGAAAATTACTTTGTAGAAGAAAATTTTGATGTACTAGAGACATGTATCAGTCTGGATTTTGATAGATGATACTTTGCAGTTAATGCAGACTGTGCTGAGAAAAACTGGTTTTTAATTGTGATAGTATTTTAAACTTCTCATCATAAAATGAAAATACTTACAAAAATCAATGAATGACAATGCAAAATAAATACTTGAATTTTAATAATTTCAAACCTCTGTGTAACTGGAATTTGTTGGATTTTTTTTCCTTTTGAATTCTTTTTTAACAATAATTAATGAATTTAAAACACAAGCACTTAAGTAGTCTTCATTTTTATAAGATATCAATTTAAAGACAATTTTTTTGAGGAATACTAAAACATAGTATTAATTTTATAAAGTTTACATATCAAATAAAGGTTTAGGAAGATTAGTTACCTGCCTAGAGAGCTTCCAGGCGGATTATGTTTCACTGTTTCATATTTTTCCAACATAAAAATAAATTCTTTGTATCTACTATCAGATTGATGTATTTGAGGATTCTTCTAGTAAAGCAAGTTGAAAACATTCTTATTTCTTATCAACAGCATGCTGTTTAGTCCCTCGAGCAGGCAATCGTAGTACAATGCCACCTGATGTTGTCATTAAATCCTCAGCGTCAGGTTTCCGTAGCAACAGCAGAGCTCTCCCTGCTTCACTGTCTGCATCTGAAATCCGGAAAAAAACCAGTTAATCTTATGCTGTTTTTCAACATTTATTTGACAGACTTAATCTGAAACCTTCTGTAGCTGGAAATACGTGGTAAGTAGCAGTTAAAGTTTGTGATTATTAAATTGTAGGGCTGTATTGTAGTTGTTGATGTACACGCACACCAGATGGTGGCCTGCTGTATTCATCACCAGATTAGAAAGATAAAGTCTGGGCTGTATGTAGGCCTACACACTTGCTTAAGGGTTTACTTTATAGCCCAGAATAGTTTACAGGGGTTTTAGTATTTTTTTAAGATCTCTTGAAATGCTTTACTTTGATTTGATTGTAGGTTTGACAGGATGAACATATTCCCAAGGTGTTTAAAGTTAGTTTTGATGTTACTATTTTCACAGCTAACCCTCTTCAGGCTGAGGACAGCAAACAATATACAGGTTACACAGAGTTTAACTGGTCTAGGAGTTATTGTTCACAAAACACAATTGTATTTGATTCAAAATATATGATAATAGTTGAAAACTGTGACCAGAACTGAATCATGAATTTCCTGAATTCATGATTTTCTTACAGAAAATTGCAAAATGTTTCTGAATGTGACTTAGAAACTGAATGTTTGTACTCACTAGCATATTCTAAATACAAGCTTTTCACTCTTCACTAAAAAGAAAAAAAAAAAAAGAAACTTTTTCTGATAGTTTTTTTTAATTTCTAACACAGACAATTTTCCCTGGAGCCATTAGAAAGCGCACTCAACTAGCATGGACAGTTCTCAAATCAAAGGAGTTCTGAATTTCATTTTAGTAATTATTTATTATTTGTCATTATATATTTTATAAGCTTGTTGTTGCTGTTGTAAATATGGATGATTATTTTAACGAATTTTGCTTAGGTAAACTATCCATTTTGAAAGCAGTATTTATCCAAAATGTAATTAATACATTTTTTAAAACACTTTGTAAATGACCCTAAATTACTATCATTTCTTGGTGTACAAAATTTGACCATGTTAATCATGAAAGCTATCATGTAGGCTGAATAAAAATGTTGTAACTGTGCCTTTATTCCTTAAATTAAATCGATATTGTACCTTTGTATTTCTGGAAATTTGAAGGAAAAAAAGGCAACACAGGTATAAGGAATATTTTTATTTTTACACATATGAGAATATGGGCTTTTATATTTTAGTGAAATGGAACATCTCTAAGATGAAGAGATACTGTAGCAAGTATGAAAAACTTTCATAGAATCAGTATTTTTGCCCCTTTTTTTGAGACATATCCAGAGACGATTTCTTGGTATATTTGTCTTGTACTAAAATAATATCATTTTGTGTTATACTAATTTTTATATAACTGTGAAAGTCATTTGAATTATGAGCATGATTTCACATTTCATTTTTAAGTATTCTGTTAAATAATTCTAATTTAGTAAGAAATTCTAATTTTAGTAAGAAATCATTCAGAAATTTTATTAAAATACAGATTAAACCTCCTTCGTGAAGTAACCAGGACAATCAAGGTCATTTTCCAAAGGTATTTACCAAGTAACTTCAGTGGTAGCTGGCCTTTGCTAAAGAACGGTGTGATATGACAGAGAGGATAATCATATGAAAGGCATGATAATATTTACAAAAATATAAAGATAGAATATCATTTTAGTAAGACATATTTGAAACGTTTTAAACATAGCAAGACACATGCACCTTCTTTATGGAGGTGTTTTAGGTTCAAAACATTGCACAACCAATATGTCATTAGAATTTTACACATCTACGAAGAGGAGTTATATAAATCCACCAGAGGAGTTTGTGCATATGAGGTATCTACTTAATGCATTTGCAGCACAAAGGAGAGTAGGAAACTAGCAGACCCTTCACTACACAGTATTATGCTGGCAGCAGCATTGAACTGATTTGACAACAAACAAGGAGTAGGAAAAATCCACACTTGTCAGATCTTTGGCTTAGATCTCTCTTTTGCAGTAATATGAAGATAGTAATGGAGGAGTAGCAAAAATTCCACACATCTTTACTATGCATAGATGTAACAAATACAAATGGAACACAATGCTAATTAGACCAAACTAGTGAAGATCCTTGTATGTCCCCACAGTGTAAGGCAAAATTCTGGACTCAACAGTCTCAGCAAAACCAGCTGCAGAACTCAGGCCACAATTTTCCTAATTTCAGGAAGTTTCTTAATCAACTCTTGCTTTTTAAATTTTTTTTTTTTCTTCAAAAGGGAGTTGGCAGTTTTATATTGTATCAGTGATGTTTCAATAAAATAATCAGTGTTTAGATTATAATGTTTTGAGGTACTTTTATAATACAGTTGATGGAGCTGTGTAGATGCCTAGTCAGATCCTGGATCGTTTTACTGTAAATACAAAGCAACCAATCCTGTAAAGAAGAATAATAATTTTGAGAAATAATTTTGCTCATAAGAACATGTTTGGGCATTTAAGGCTAAATGGAGGCAGAATTTACTCTTTTAGTCATAAAATTTTGATTATTTAGTAATTTTTGTCTTTGATTTATAGACAAGTAATCCAGCTAAAAAAATGTGTTAGAAAATTTTAAAAAATCATGAACATATTTGCCAAATTTGAGGTAATATTTTTTTACTTCTTGTATGCATTTGTATTGCAGAAAATGTGTGACTGCACACAGGATCACCCATAGTTTATGCATGTTACTAAAAATTATCAGTGAGCATTTGCATGAATAGAGAAAAAATAATTAGGCTGTAATATTTAACTTTTTTAAAAAGACATCCTTCCTGTGAAAATGTTATGTAATGAATGTTAGAAATTATATAGTATGATATTCCACAAACATAAACCTAGACAATATGTGTTCCCAAAACTCTTTGGTAGAGTTGATTTTCTTTCTAGTGTCATACATTATCTGGATTTGTAGTTTCTATTTTTTTTTTTCGTAAACACTTGGGAGGTAAAGGTTTTTAAGAAAATTAGATTTATTTTAGGGTAAACATGTCTACAGGAACTGACTATGATACATGCAGTAACATGAGGATTTCATGTCTATAGTGATGTATTGTGTTACTAACTCCTCATTCTGTCAGTCCAGCATCGATCCTTTTGTGCCAGTCAATTTAATCGCATTTGAACCCCAAATTCCTGAGGCTCATTTAGTTATGGAGAGTTGATGGAGAAAGAAAAATATTGTAATTGATTTCACCAATAAGAGTCATATTTCTGAAAAATAAATTTATGATGAAGTAAAACAAAATAACAGAATTTCTATACTGAGTTGCAAGCTTTTAGTCATTTAAAAAAAAAAAAAGCCACACTTTTCATAAAGTTAACAAATCAAATGGACAGATGATCAATGTCAAATCTACTGGAAAACTGCCTGACAAATGGAATGCCAGATTAGATGATAATCTGTCACTCAAAGTGCTGATGACCATGTGTGTATAGTAAAGCATGCCTCAGACAAGACTCACAGTAAGAGTCACCTTCATCCTAAAATGAATGTAGCGTAAATTTCATACTAAAGTGTGAAAGATATTTAAGGTTAATAAAGATTTCCAAGATGCATGATGAAGCTGTTATTATCTATAGATATATCTTGAACATTGACTTTCTGTATCAGTTCAATCATTGCAACAATTATAAATCATAATAATTATTTATTAGATCAAAAGAGACAAAAATTAATTTTTGAAAAGATATTAATTAATGGAGGCTGTAAAACACCTTGGCATACTTTATACTGTCAAGCTGCTTCTGTGTTTTTAGGACCCTTCTGATCCCCCAGTCTTTTACTAGCTTTTCTGCTTTTGTATGACTCCCAGAGAGTGTGTTCTTTTGCAAATCGCCCTTTGGAAGATAGTAGCTGCTTTTACTTTATGCATCAATACTACAAAATTTAAATAGGGCAGATATGCCATGTAGCCTGAAGCATTGGCTAGGGAAAGCTGTTCACACAAGTGGCTGCAAGGTAAATACTCTATGGCCTCCTTTTTCATTCCCTGAACACTGGTTACTTTACAGACTGTGGATGCTTCTGGCATGTCTAACAGAATATAGAAGGAATCAAGTTATCCAGCCTCATTAGATAGGTGCACAAAGCACTGTTGTATGGGGTGGGGGGTGGGGGGGTTGGGGGAGAAATTAGGTAGGAAATGAGAACTATGTATTTACTCTTCACAGGAAGAGGGAATTTAAGGTATCTGGAAGATTTTAGTTTGATAAAAGAGAGAAAAACTATTAGGTTCTTCCAGGATATGTAGTAATTTTGAAACTGCAGAGCTGTTTAACTTCTATAGTCAAGGAATTAAAATGGTAGGAATCTCCAGCTCCTTACAAGGTCTAAGCTACTTGATCTTTCTTGAGGAGGGCCTTAGCCTGCAATTTATATAGTTATATATTTTCCACAATTTTTTTAGCTCCACTGAGGAAACCTTAAATCCAAGAACTTTACAACTTTACAAGGATGCAGAACATTTAGAAAGTACCTGAGCTACTTAAGCTAAAGGGTTACTTTTCGTCCTAAATGCTATCTTCATGAAATAGCATCTACATTGAAAATGTTGAAGTAGAAATTATATATTCAGTCTTAAAATGGGCAAAATTATCTTGGGGGGAACCCCTCCTCTGCATATGTTACCAGGAAATTTTAAATTTTCATTAATACAATGTTTCTGAAACACTTAAATGTCAAAGGAATTTTATTTTTGCAGACTATCAATGTAATCGCTGTTGATACTTAGATGTCTATGCTGTACAAAATTCTATTGCTATATAATACTGAACAGAAGTGTAAGCCTAAAAGAAAGAAATGAAAAGTTGGAAGAGTAAATATATTACCACAACTCTGTAGTTTCCTTATTTTATCATCTCATCCATTGCTGTTGTGTTTATGCAATGCAGCATCCTTAGGAAACGTTATGAAACCTACAGGAGTCAGGTGCCTACAAATCTTTGCAAATTGTGTGGACATTTCCTAAAAATTTTCCTAGAAAAATATTTATTCTTAAAGCAATATCCCTTGTCATTGTGTAAGACCATCAGTTTTTCCTTCCATAATGATCTCTATATTTATCAGACTAAACTCTGTTTACTATTTGTTGTTCATGGAGCGGTGTTTGAACTTGGTGTACAGACAGATATCCATAAGAGGCACTGTTCTTCTCGTCATTTCTTTCTCTGTGGTGAGCGCTGCTACTCTATATTCACTTTAGGTAAAACCCTATTGGGATACTCCTGATGATCATAGAGTAGCTCTTATGCAATGTTATTGATCAGAATTTCTTTTCTGTCCCTGCTGCTTTACAGCACACTTTTGTTCCTTTGTAAACAAATTGTACATTGCTGGAAGCACAGTAGTTATGTACATGGAAGACACTTTTATGCTCACTCATCATTAGAAAGTGTATGTCATTATCATTGTACAACTGCATGGATGAATCACTTTCTGTTACAACGGGTCCATATTTTCCCCCCTTGACATCTAGGAAATAATTTATTTTCATTCATTTCCATATTTTGCATCTGTACAGGCTGGATCTATGTAGTGAAAATTAAGCGGTGATTTATAACCTAAATGGGAAAAATGTTAGGACATTATGACCTTGTCACACTCTTGAATTTTTTTCCTTATTTTTTTTTTTTTAATAGATGATAATCTTATTCTTTATCCTAAGAAATAACTGATGTTTCTGGAATTGGACCCTGAAACACTGAAATGCTTATTGTGGTTCATTTGTGCTGAATAACTTTAAAAATATATTTAAAAAAAGCGCCATAAATCTACATTCTTTTGCTCTTAATGTTAACTCCTCTCCCCTTCTATAACTACAAGTGCAATATAACAATATCTCACAGTCCTGAACATATTGATTTTCAGATTAATTTAACTGAAGTAAAATGAACTGTGTTTAAAAAACACTAGCTGTATGTACAGATAAAGAAATTATGTGTTGCTTAGACAAAGACTGTGATGTAATGGAAAATTATTCTAGCTTTCTGTAGTTCTGTGGGATGTACATTTGTCTAACAAGATTGTCTAAACAAGATAAAAAGTATAGTCAGTTTCCATTTGTGCAGCAATACTTGGATGATCACAAACAAATGGTGTATTTTGTCATGTTCCTCAGTTCTGCATTTTAGTTGCTTCACTGCAAGCTAATGTCAGGCTAACCTGGTTGTGAACCACCACTAGCAACTTTTGTAAATTTAGTCCGTTGGTGCTACTGTGACCTAATTAGTCATTACAGTAATATGACTAAATGAGTTAATGGCTATGCTCGTTGATGAGCCTAAAAGCCCAACGTAAATTATGCTTTATATGCCAACTAATTTCTCTAAATTGCAGAATTTTTATCTTTCAGGTTGATAAAAGACTGTGGTATGTTATTCTCATGTTAGTCACAGGAATGATTTCATATATTCTTTATTTTTATTTTGAGAATATATTATTGGCTGTTACACTAATTACCAAAATATTTAAAACAAACAAAAACTATTTTCAAACTTCCTTTGTAACATATTGCAGGTAGCAGCCTTACTAACAAGTGAGAGAAGACAATGATAAAAAGCAAAAGGTGGGGAAAAGGAAGTATTTTTTAAAAATGAGACTAGCAGGATGGACTGGGCATCTGTCCTGTTGATCTACTACACAACCTTCATATCAACATGAAAAAAGAGGAATTTTTGCCAAACATATCAATTTGGATAAGCATTGCTTTTTACCCCTACTCCCTTTCTTATTTAGCTAAACTAGAAGACTCGATTTCCCGCCAGTTTATTAACTTGCATAAGTAGCAGCCTTTATTGCTTACAATTGAATCTTTAAATGATGATTCGCTGAAGTTGAAGGAAGCACAGACCTGCTTTCTATTTTTATGACTTGTAATGTCCAAGCATTCACCTCCCTTTTGGCATTTGAAGCAGACAGCAGATGACAATTTCAACTTTATTAAGAGGGTGGGTTTAATTCAGTACCATGTCAAATCCTTGCAGTAATCTTTATCACAAGAAAGGCTTCATGTTGTGCAATTTCCTTTTCTCATTACAATCATTGTCATAAGAATAAAAATTATTATTTGGTTTAGCAGAGTGGTTATGCAGTCGAGAAGCCTCCCAAATCACTGTAAACTTGCATGAATTTTCTGAAAACTGTCATTAATCCACCTCTTTCTATGAGCAGAGTTTGTGAGTGATTAGCAGACCAAACTGTACACTGTTGAAAGGATAAAGACAACACTTTTGATTATTTCCCACAACAACTTCCCAAAGTCATAATGTGCAATTGAAAGTATTATGTGTTCTTAGCTTCCTGCCAAGAACAAATCAGTCTGACCAAGTGCTGTCCCACAGCTGGAGAGCTGCCTGAAGTAACAAAAAAATCATGCCAAGCTAAAGTGCCTCACACATTAAATCAGAAACTGCATATTACAAAGTTTGCACATAAAAAGTATCTTATTGAAAATGGACACAAGGAAGTCCTGTAATTAAGGCAGGACACTGAATTACATTCTTTTATTTTATTGGATTTTCTTTTGTATAGAAAGTCCTTTTCACACTGTGTTTTAACGGTGTTTCTATATGCTGTGTTACTGGCAGCATCTCACACTGACACAGAAGTTGAAAAAGTATCTCAATGTCAATCCATTTCTATATCAAGTGGAAATACAACAAATACAACACCTCATGCCAGTTTATCAGTCCATCTATTGCTAAAAACACTATATTTATTAACTGAACTATTTCTAATTCTCTCTTTCAATCATATCATCACAACACTTGTAAGATTGTGTATGCTGCCTGTGAATTCTTCAGCCAGGAGCCATCATGTCTCCTAACTACCAGCTGAGTGTTTAAATGCACAGTGGACATAGAAGAATGGTACTTTGTCAAATATTGGACACAGCAAACATGTGAAGGGCACTACAACTTAATATGACATCTGTCCTCAGAAAAATCATTGAACCTGCACAAAGAAGTTCAGTCAGAGAATCTCGGTGTTCAGACTGATTTTCAGATGGTAGAGACCACTCAGCTCTTCCTTGGTTCAAGTAGTTCTATTTTAACTACACTGACATTTCAGTGCTGTGATTCCCTGCTGTCTATACTGGCACAGCTCTCTTCAAAATCTGCCCTAGATATGACTTCCAAGAAACAATATATGTAATTTTATAACACTAACTCTTTATAAGAGCCTGGATCACCTTGAAGACAGTGTCTGATGTCACTGCCTGGGGAGATCATTTTGTTCATTAGAACTGTATTAGCTAGTTCCTATGAGGCAGCATCCCTATATCATTAAGCAGATAGATAGCCAGACATTGGACAAAGACTTCATGGGTAAGAAAAGAGAGACAAAGGCCAATCTAGCTAATGCTTCAAGGTTTTTTGAATAAAATTTGAAATGGGCATTATACAATGTATGTAGAATTTTATTCTTTCCTGATATATTCACTGCTATTAAATGTGTAAACTATTGTTAAGTGAAGATGGAACAAATTTATTTTAAAAAATAGATAATCGCCCAAACGATATAAAGCAGTGAGCAAAGCTGTTGCTTAACACCATACTGATCAGTATATTTCACTTGTTTTTTTTTTTTACTTTAAAACATCAGAAACGTAATGGGGAATAAGAGTAATGGTGACTATGCTTTGAAGATAACAGGCCAGTTCTTAATGTTATTAGAATTCCAGGACCAAAAGTTGGATTTAATGTTGTAGGAAATGGTGTACAGGACAAGACAAGGTTAAGATTAATTCAAAGTTGCACTATGTTAATTATTCTAAGATTTTTTTATTTTTATTTTTACTCTTATGGATTTCAGAAAGGAGCAGATTAATAAACTAGGTTTTATTCTATCAAATTCTGACATGAGAACTCTGAAGAATGGCATAGCCAATAAATTATGTGAAATTAGGTTGAGTTCTGTGTTTCTCCTATTTTTCAATATAAAATTTGGATGAAAACATACCACTCCTTTCAACTGAAAGAAAGCAGACAATACTCAAACTAATTAAAAAAATCTGACTGATACAATGATCTATAACTCACTGTCTCAGGTTAGAAAAATACCTTCCAGGGAAGATGGGAACCTTCCTGGAGAAGAAAATTCCTTCTCCATTTTACTATAGTAAACAACAACAGGCTTTCAGTAAAAAAATGCAGAAAAAAGGAAGAAACAATTATTTACTTTTATATATATTTAAAAATATAGATAAAAGAAACAAACTGTAACACAACCATAACAAGAAAAATAACCCAAACAATCCCCACCCTCCTTTGTCCGCCTGTATATTTTTTCCTCAGTGTAGTTACAGCTGTGGGAGAAACAGGCAGATCAGGCAGGCTCACCATGCATGGAATGGAGGTTCCCCCATGAGCCTCCAGCTGGTTCCTCACAGAGTCCTACTGTCCTGAGAAAGCTGGGGAGGGAGGACAAATATGGAAAGCAGGCATACTCCATCCCCTCTGTACAGCAATCATGGCAGGAATCTAAGCCTGCTAGCAAGGGCTATTAGTTCCCAAGCTGAAAGACAATGGAGCCCTCCAACCCCACCCCTGTGGAGAAGTTCTGTCCTTGGATTAGTTGGGCTACCGTCCCCCTTCCTCAGAATGCCAGCATCGTGATGAGAATGGAAAAAATTCTCAAAAAGAAATCTAACCCATGGCATTTGCAGAAACTATCATAAAGAAAAAGAAGTTAAATTCAGACATGTGAAAAGATATGGATATATAATGCAATTGATTACAGTATTCTTACCTTTTAAAAATATAACCTGCACACATTATTTTTAAGAAAAGGGAAGCAGATGTTAGAAAATATTATGGATGCAGATTACAACTGCAGTAAATATATTTTTCCTGGGGAAAAAATATTCTAAAACTTTAAGGTACTGTCCCTGTTTTTATGATCTTAATGTATGATGGAAAACCTTCCCCAGAGGTTTTTGGCTGACCTGTGCTGTCCTGCTTGTTAAGCTGATTTTCATGTTGATCAGTTTGCATTCAAAAGGTCATACGGAAGGAAATGGCCAGGTTGTAACAAACCTGTCTCATCTTTGTGTCATCTGGTCTCAGGAAGGCTTGTGATGCCCTAGCATGGCAAGAAGTTCTTGTTATTATTTTATCAAGAGCTTTTGGTGACCAAGTTTCTTGATATTATGGGGGGAACTGTGAAAAGTGTATCATAGGTCTCTACCCTGTGTTTTGATGGAATTCATTAGCCATAACCACAAACAAGATTTTATTTGCTGAGATAATTTGATAGTAAGACACTTTGTCCCCTGTATTTAAAAAGAAATATCAGAGAAAGAATTTGACAATCCTGAAAGTGTATTTACAGATTGTTCTGTAGGGTCAGAAGGGAAATTCTCAGAGACCACGGACAAAGGAAGCTCATGCAAAAAGGTAAAGAACAAGAATGTCAATCTTCCTGCGGGAATGCCAAAATTAGGCATGCATCTGCTAGGCTACTCATTTTTTTCTGTTAAATCACTGAACTGAATTCACAGATTATAGTTAATTCTCTTCTCAGAGCATCAGGTTCTGTGATGCTTGGAAACTCCAAGTAAAAGGAGTCGTTTAAGCTTTGGAAAAATGTAAGCTGCAAGTGTAAATTTGTAAAATTACATTAAATGTGAATATATTAAAGAGCTGAGCATACATACGAATTTTTCTTTTACAAATAATAATTAAATGATTATTGTAACTATAGTCTCAAACTAAATTCTGACATAAGTTTAACTAAAACTATTCATACAGCCAAAGCAATCTTACTGTATTAAATTGAGTGGTTAATAAGTAGTATAGTTAAGATTAGGATGTGTTTCTTCAAAGATTTCTTTTGAGAGATCTTTCTGGATATTAAGTCACATGCATTTTAAATTTCTTTGTGTTGACATAAAAAAAATAACAGTAGGTGTATTGTTAGCATTGTCATATATTGTCTTGTTCCTAATTCACACCAAGCAAAGTTAAATATTACAGTAATGAGAAAATATTTTTATGATTACTCAGAAAAATACTACTAGAAATAATTTCATGTTAATAAGCTTGAAAACTTGACAGTAAGTTCTTTTAATAGAACACGAGTCTTTTTAAATTTGATAATACTAGAGTTCCTAAAAATATTAAAAATTTGACTTTCTTAAAGTATTTGGAATCCAAACAATCCATTTCAGTAGAATATTTTTGACTTTTTTCTTTTTAAAGGAAAACGAGTTCGGTCTGAGCTCTTACAATTTTATACTATGCTTTTGCATTTTTTCGTTAATTTATTACAAAGATGGCATTTTCTGCATTTTTAAAAATCAGGTCAAGCAATGTTGATTTTTTCAGAGCTCTATGACTTTGCTTTCTATGAACCGTTTTTGAAGATCATTAATAAATATGCTCTAAAATTTAGATACTTGGAACTGATCTAAAAGCTTTTTAAAACAAGAATTCAAAGTTTAGAATGAGGTAGAGTATAATAGTAAGGAGATGCTCATCAAAGACATTAAAGATGTGGTTAAAATATAGATCTCTTCACTCAGCCCACTAGCTGAGAGCTACAAGATTGCAATCATAACAGAGTAATGAAAATGGATTCAGCTGACGCCATTTCTCATTTTCATTACCATCATTTTCATGAAAATGAATTAATATTGTGCTATTTTGTATTCTCCTGGCAATTTTTGTCACAAAATGGATTCATGCCAAGCCATCTTCTGCTCCTTTTAATCTTTGTCAAGAAGGCAGGGCACCAAATTTTTCATGTCCTGTTGAGCTCACAGAAATATGTAAAACATTCACATCTCTGTGAGCTTCAACCTTTTTTTTGTTGGGAGATATTTTGTCCCTTTTGGGATGTTTATTAATAAGATACCAGTAAAGAACAAAAAGCACAAGAACGATGTCAAAACATTAGGGTAATTTTTTTTTTCTTAATGTCATTTGTAGCAAGAATAGTAGAAAATGCAAAAACATAGTATCAATGGACATTAATGAATAGGTTAAAAGTCACTTAGGTAAATATCTAGTTCACCTATGCACATAAAAGCAGCAATGTATAGCATAAAAACATATGTATAGCATAGATGAGTGTATTAAACACTGAAATTATGGAAGTAAGTAATGAATTATTGTAACAAAAATTAAAATCTAGTATATTTTCATTTTGGTGAAATATATAAGGTGGAGCTTTAAAAAACTGGCAGAAGCAATACTTCAAGACACACACAAATTTCTGTATGTATATATATTTATGCATTCTTGTGAGAAATCACTGTGCTATTCAACTATAATTTTGAACAAGTGCCTTTGAATGAGTTTAATTTTTGCTTTTATTTTTCTCTTTCTAATGTAGCTAGACGGAATATTTAGTAATAATGTTAAACTGAAATAACTATGTACCAACATTACATGATCATAAACATTAAATGTCTTACAAGCTGGATGTATTTTTGCTTTGCAAGTTACATGCTGAAAAGAGAAGGAAAATAACATGGTAGATGTATCAGGTGTTTATTGTAAGTTGGTGAAGCCACCATGGCTGAAATGTTTATACCAAAATCTGAATATGGAAGAAAAAATGTTGAATTCCTCAGAAGTTTAGCAGTTAAATTATTTTAAGGGACACAGTAAGCAGTTTTTTGAAATTTAAATACCTTTGAAAGTCTAGTGAACAGCTTACTTTTGTCTCTACCTTTATCCTTACTTCAGTCTTTTTTTTTTTTCTTTTTTCTTTTTTTTTTTTTTTTTTTTTTTTTTTTTTTTTTTTTTTTTTTTTTTTTTTTTTTTTTTTGCCTGCAATTAAAAGTTAATGGTAACACAAACAGGAATCTGAAAAGAGAATTTTATCTTTTTTTGGGACTTTTGTCAAGTCTGATCAGCTGATGAACTGGCGAAGTTCTAACCAGTATACAATATAGTATAATAAAGCCATATTTAGTATGACTCAACAGAAAAATTTGAATGAAAATTTTAGTAGTAGTACCATTTATTTAGTGAGAATCAGCTTGTAAGAACAGCTTTGAGCCTCTTCTACTTTATGTAGTTCTTTCCACAACATAGTATCTTAGCTCTTTGCATTAATCTATTAAAAGAAGAGTAAGTAGAGAGGCCATTTTTTTTACTACTGCCTGAAGTGAACCAGCTTTTGATCTCTGAATGGGAACTCAGTAATTACTCATTGACTCCAACAATGGACTAAAATGGTCTCCTATATCGCTAGAAGTGGCGCTTTTTTTCCTGCCAAACCAATTTTTTTGTTTTCTTTTTGATATTAATTTGAGAGAAAAAATTCTAATATGAATTTGAAAGTATCTGTAAGCATTTAAAAAGGAAAATTTATAACATTTTCACATTCTCACTTCTGAATGCTTCTGAATGCCTTTCAAGTTTAAGAAGTCACAAGTTCTTTTCAAACTTGCTTACCAAAAGATACTTTAATTTCCCTGACTACTTACCTGGGAGAATATGCCTGACTTGTGCTTAGCTGTGTCAGCTCCACTCAAACTACCTTTCAGTACAAAAACATTCCAAGAGTTGCACAGGATATATGAAATGTTTGTCAGATTTCTACCTACACATGGCCTTTGGCATGTTACTTTTCTCTTTGTGTTCTACTTGCTGAGTATCATATTACATATTTCCCAAGGAGCTAGAAAGCTTTCTATTGAATATTACTGCTTCTAGTTCATATTACAGTATGGGTTTCCCTTTATTACATGATATAGATTTCAGCTGTTTATGTTGTATGTAAAGAATTTTTAAAAGACGAGGAGCAAATACATTGTTTAAATTAACGTATTGGAAACTCTTTGTCCACTTGTGCCCTCCGTTTTCACTGGTTTTAACTACCTACCTGGAAATAAGCCAGAGTTGCAAATGAAACAGGGGTCCTTGCCCAAGGGACTGTAGATTAATTAGGCATCAGATCTAAAATTCCTCTTTGGGAGAAAGAACCAGAACTTAGAAATACTTTGCTTTCACAAATAAGGAAAGTGAATTTCCCAGTCTCGTGGTAGCCATCATCTCCTTATGCAAAGTAATCTCTAGAAACATATATATATATATAATATGCTCTATAAAAAATAAAATGCTGGACTTTCTTCTTGCACTTTTTGCATTAATGCTTTAATAAGAAGTCTATTAAAACCTTAGTGGAAGAAAGAACATGGTGTGACATGGGTTTTGAAGTCAGCACTGCCGTTAGTGTTTCTTACCATGTTTTAGAGGAAATCGGCTGTGGAACAGTTGTATTCCATAGCACCCAGGAGGATCACAGTGTACAGGTTGTGTTTCCTGAGACAGAGAAACCCCAGGGGAGCCAGCACCTTGCATGACAGGGTGTGGGTGGGGCCAGGGATATCAGCCACCCTCCAGCCCCAGGGAGCATGAGCAACCAGCAGCATTGAGACCAGAGCAGGTAAATGGGGCATGGAACACCAATCAAGTCTGATCACAGCAATTTGCAGGGCAGTTCATGTGAGAGGGCACCTCTTCAAAGAAGGGACACTCTCAAGGAGTGCATGGAGTTTCATCTGAGGACAGAGAAGCTGAATGAGAATTAGAATTACATGAAGGGTAGGGACAGGAGACATTATGGTGGGGGTCTGCTACAATCTGTCCAACCAGAAAGGCAGGGCAGATGAGGCCCTCTATAGAAAGACAGGAGCATCTTCGAGTTCACGAGCCCTAGGTCTCATGGATTAATCACTCCAATATCTGTCGGAGAGACAGCACTCCAGGGCATACTCATTCCAGGAGGTTCCTGGAATGCATTGAGGACAACTTCCTTCTCCATGTGATAGAGGAGGCAACAAGGAGGCCTATGCTGCACCTTGTTCTCACCAACAAGGAGTGTCTGGAGGGAAACGTGAAGCTCAAGGGCAGCCTAGGCTTCAGTGACCACAAAATGGTGGAGTTCAAGATCCTTGGGGCAGTAAGGACAGTGCACAGCAAGATTGTTACCCTGGACTTCAGGACAGCAGACTTTGGCCTCCTAAATGGTCTTGGTAAAGAACCATGGAATAAAGGCCCAGGGGGAAGAGGGCCCCAGAAAAGATGTTTAATAGTCAAAGAAGACCTCCTCCAAGCTCAGAAGAAATGCGCTCAACAAAGAGGAAGTCAGGAAAAAATGGCAGGAGGCCTCCAAAAGTTGATCAAGGAAGTGCTGGACAAACTCAAACATAAAAGGCTCAGGATGTTTTTGTTGGCTAATAGTAACTGTTCTTCATCTTTTTCTAGTCTTTTTTATTAAAATGGTTTAAAATGCAATTTAAACAGGGAATTTATTCTCTCAAATATATCAATATCTAATATATCAGTGCTAAGTTACTTTTTCATCGTCTTAATTTCTTCTTGGATATTAGCTATTAGATATTTAGATATTAACTCACTTTACTGAATACCTAGAAAATTATATAGAAGACTTGTTACACCTCTTATTTTGCAAACTAAATAATGAAAATCGGCTGAAGTCACTAGACTAACCATAAGCCATTAACATAGCAACTTTACAAATAAGACTAGTTTCATTCTGTTTCCCCAGTAAACTGTAGAATTAAATCCATGCAGGATTATCATTGTCAGTGAAATCAAGAGGTAACTTTTCTCCTCAAAAGTATGGAACACTCTCTTAATCTAAAGCAGTGTACTTTGGACATAGTAAAATGGGTAAATAAATAAGTAAAATCTGGTAACATATTGTAAATAACAAATAAAAATCTGGTAAAATATTGTGTAGGGCTTTTGCAAATAAAATGTTCTCTTTTTAAGATAGGAACAAATGTCCATATGAATATTAATAATTTAGTTTGTTAGATTGTATTAGAGATATTTTATACAATATTTCATTTATTTAATATGTTATCACATTACTGATCTACTTATGACTTTTTACTAGTAATGACTTGTTACTTCAGTGAAAAAAGGCAGTAGTATTAGGAAATCTGATGTGTTACATAAAGATTCCAGGAAAGATCTAAAAAGCTTCCAAAGCGTATGATGACAGAGTGTGTTGTCATACAGGAAATTAAGCTACAAATACTTTTATCACTGTATATTTGAGAGTGATCCCAATGTTTTAGTAGGAACAAAATTACCTATTTCTTCCAGTAAGTTGTGTGGCTTTCTTGTTTAAAATATTGTATATAAAATGCAATGCAAAATGGGGGAGTTTATGTACAGAATATGTATTTGTATATTACATACATTGTCGAGATAATTTTGCCTGGCTGTAAATGAGTTTTAATTAGCTAATATTTGTAAGTAAATGGAGATGCTAACATTAGATCTGTCGAAAAGCAGTCTATTGTTTTAGATTTCTTTAAGGGTGAACACATTTGTTATACTTAAGCAATTGTTATTATTGAAAGTAAATATAAAAATTCAAACATTAAGTATCAGATGGATGCCAATGAATTACACAACCCACTAGTAAAAGCTGGGTTGATTAAATAGAATCAGAATGTCTACCACAGATTTTGTCACTCAACATCGGTAGATATTATTTTTCAACTTTTGCTTCATTGAAGCTCTTGCATAGTTGCAAACTTTCTGATGTTCTTATCCTTTTGCCTACCTTTCATCTTGACTTCATAGCCCAAAATACTGAGGACTAACACAAGTCACATTTGTAAAAGTGGGAAAAATTTCTCCATTTCAATTTGTGAAGCACAGTTCAGCATAAGGGATCAGACCTCAGAACCTACTGCAAAAAATTCCTCTCTACATCCTACTCAGATTTCCTCTTTGCTATATAATGTGACCCAATGCAAACAGATGGTATCAGGTGATTAAGAAAATTGGCCAAGTGTTTCTGGGTTTAAGTCAGAGAAAAAACTCAAAGGGAGCAGAGGTGGAAAAAAGTAATTTGGGTGAATACTAATGTCTACACATATGAGCTACATCTAATTACAGCAGTTTGTGTGACTGATTACAATGATTTTTCATAGTAATCAACATGGATATTGATGTCATTGTGAATGTGAGACTAAAACCCCTTGAAAATTAGTTTATAATAATTATTTACATAAGGAATAACATTTACAAACTCTAAGTATATTTAGCAAAATGAGTTAAGGACTGACTAATATGTTGCATTTTGTTGTGTAAGTATTCTTTCACAAATCACACTAATACTTGTAATAATTTCATTAGGAGATGGGAAAGCAGAAAGAAATGTAATTAAACAAAATGTATGGGGTTTTTTTAAGTGCAAAAAAGAGGTGGGTTGAAGATGCATAGGAACATTGTTAATCTTGCAATCATTATAAACTGAAATATGACAAAATCTCCCAACTCTGATTAAAGACCATATCAATGTGATTTATTTGTATCAGAACTTGCACCATGAAAATAAAATTTTTTGAGTAATTTTTATATTTTGAGATTGCCAATATAGATAATTCCTCATAAAGTGTCTGAAAGCACATGATAACTGTCATTCAGTGCAGAATTAAGAACGATGGAGAAGTACTTTCCCATGTCTTTATTATTAACACCAGGTATAATTGTATTACAAATGCACAAGGAAATGATATCCCTTTCCTTGTCACTAGTTGACATGGAAATAGTGGCATCCTCCAAATTGTTGTCTGTCTTCCTTCTAAATGAGTAGGCATAAAGCTAAAAATAGAAGCTATCAAGTTAGGCTTTTATTTATCTTTATGTGACTTGTTCAAATGGTCCCTCAGTTACGAGCTCTTTGTGGAAAGGCTTGTCTGGTAGTTTCCTTGTTTGTTTTTTTGTTGTTTTTTTTTTTTTTTCATTTTGTCTGGTATGATGAGACCTTTGTTAATGACTAGAAGCTTCAAGGCACTCTTTTGATACAAGATCCAACCATTATTTTTCCTGAGAATTGCGATCTTCCTCCATCAGACTGAATCACTTTAAGATCTCAGACAACATAAAAAGATAAAATATTGATTGTATGACTACTGTTGCTTAAGAATTGAAGTATTAATATGGAAAACAATAATTATTGCTGATGCCATGCCCATAAAGTGGAATAAGAACAGAGGCATTTCATACTCACTTATGCCTCATGGCTGCCTCATTCTGTTTTAACCTGTTTGGGATCAGGTTGATTCCAAAAGAAAGTTTAATGATTACTTCTATGACATTGAGGGTGTGTTCTCAAGGACTACAGAGGAGCAGCTGCTCTCAAGATATATTGCTGTATAGAACAGACTGATTCTATTCCTATCTCAGATGGCAGAATTTACTTTCAATATAAGAAAAATTGATTCTCTAGAAACTGTTAAATATATTGTATTCTAATGTCTGTTAATTAAAAAGCATTCCATACACATAAAAATAGAAATGGAAAAGAAGCCTAATGACTTCTCATTTAGGGTAAAAGATAGCTTCATAATTTTTTCTCTTTTTCTCTTGCAATTTGGACTACCATTGTCTGTAGTCATCTGCCTAGTTTTATTTTTCTTTCATTTTTTTCAGAACCCTGGAATTTTAATATAAAACAATTAGTATCTTTATCACACAAATACTTAGACTTTGAGGCACCCTGTTTAATGATTAATTGGCATAGTGCAGAACAAAACTGATGGCAACTCTTCCTTTATTTTTTTTCCACACATTTTGATTTATATAGTGACTGGTATGTTTCTTGACTACAGTGGCTTTCATTTTCTCAAAGATTTAACCTCTAAGCAGGTAAGAATTACTCGGATGTTACATTCACAAATGTGCGATTTCACTGCAAATCATAAAAAAAAAAATAAAAATTGATTACTTGATTTAAAATCAGCTTCAACTGCTAGAATAATCAGTAACCTTTCCTCTTCCTAAATTTAAATTCACTGAAGTCTAGAAGCATAGGCATGTTTTGCTAATTAATAGTGTATTAATACTACTAAAGTCACTGCTGTTTGTAGATGTTTAAGCAAAGACTGGACGTCTAGTTGACAGGATAGTGTTTGGTCATAGGTTGGGCTCGACCTCAGAGGTCTTTTCCAGCCTGACTGGTTCTGTGATTCAGCGATTCTGACATTAAACAAACAGCTAGCTAATGAGGTTGTTGGCACTGTACATATGACTATTCAATCTGACATAAATGTGTATTCTGACCAAAATATATTTTGTAGTGTTGGTGTCTGTATAGAAAAAATTTAGAAATAGCTTCACTATCTGAAGTAAGTGTTCTATATTATGCATATTTTGTTACTATACCATGAAAAACTTCAAAATAAATACAAGATGCAGAGCTTTTCCCTATAATAGCCCTTATTAATTTTGCCATGCTTTCCAGAAAACAGTGTTACCATATCAGATAAGGGAATAGAAATGCTATAGTTCCTGATCACCCACAAAAGTAGAATTTTACTAATTCTGAATAAATAAAGTAGGAATTGTCCAAGCAATTTTGTTTCCAACAGATTATTATGCTCTAAAAATTACAATATACACACATATATTTATATTATTAACACAAAACACCTGCTGGTACTTTGAGACCTGAGATTTCAAAGAGCTTTTGCAAAGAAGGTCATCATCACTATTTTCTTTCTACAAATAATTTGGAAACTGTTCATTTTTATAACATAATGATAATATGATTCATAATAATATTGTTCAAGGACTTAAAATTAGATAAAACAAATTGAAAGTAGACAATAGACAAAATAAATCCAATGCCTTCAGCTTACTAGGAGTGGCAAAGAAATAAACAGTCACTTGTTCCAAATAATCTAGGCACCTGTTAGAAAAGTTTAGCACCTAAAATGACATTTTGTACTACTATTGCATTGGTAAACAGATCTGTACATTGCCAGTAGCATTTATATTTACCTAAAATACTCTGAGGAAAAACATCCAAGGCTTTAAACTTTTCAGAAAAATTCTATTTTTTTTATATTTCTTAATCAATGTGGTGAATATTGAAGTGAAATTCCAAACATCTTTAATATTTTTGTACATTTTCATTATCTGGTAAGAATTTAGTGTTCAAAAGTTTTCAGTTTGTGCATTAAATAAGCAAAGATCAATGCATTATTTAATTGCTAATGTATATAGATCAGAAAATAATAATTAAAAAAAAAGCTGACAATAATGGAGGATTGTGTTTTGTAAAATCAAATCCATTTGTTTCAACTATTTCAGATAATCAAACCATACCAGTAACTTTGCCTAATCAGTCATAGCAAAATAATAAATATCTGATTGAGGTCTCATTATGAGCAAAGAATTTTTGGCATAAGTGAAGTGTACAGTGACATTATTTATAAATATATATATATATATATATATATATAAAGAGAGAGAGAGAGAGAGATTCTATATAAATAATTATGTTTGTTTTCTTTTCCCCTAGTAAAGGCATAAACAGTCCATCCCTGCTATAAATTGAAATCATCTCATGCTAATGTAAATTATAAAATAATATTATCAGAAAAAAATCCATATTATAGAAAGTAGTGTTCATTTAGGCAGAAAAGTTGTAATATTAATATATATTCTCATAGTAGAATTTCTTGCATTTTTCAGTTCTTAATGTTCCATTCATAAGTATAACATTTCTATTGAGATCTATGGCCTAGTTAAGATTATTTGTACTCATAAACTACATAAAGATCTTATTAAAACATTTTTTTCTTCTGGAGGGTAAGGCCTCTTTGTGGATCTCCAGTGTAATTTCTAGCTTCATTTAACAGTTTAAGGTGTGAGGAAAAATAATGTGGAAAAAAAAATATCTGAAAGTTATTAATATTGCCACAATGAAGTAAAAGCTTCAATATCCTCCTTTCTTGTTAATAATTTCCTCCAGTTCTAAGCACACTGATAGAATTCTTAATAACCACATATATTTGACAGTCTAGAAAGGATGAAATACAGAGGTGAAATTACAATGGAAAGCAATAGGTTTTGGCCTGTCTAAATGAATGTGTAATTTAAATCACCTGGTATGTTTCTAATATGAAAGGTATATAATCTTTAGTATATTGTTTAAAGTAAACATAAGCACCCTTTCCCTCCCTTGACAACTATGTGCTTGTTGTGCATAACCTTTTTACAAAAACAAAAAACAAAACAAAACAAAAAAAGGTCTATGTATTTTCTCCTTCTAACCACAGAAATAAACTTATTTGAAACTGAAGCATTCACAAACTCATTTTCTTCATCATAACTTGTGGAAGCCCCTAAGATTCCTAGTAATATAGGGGGATTGAAGACTTTACCATTGGTCTCACAAATATAAGTATGGAATAAGTGGGCATACATATTTTCAAGACAGCATAGAAGTAATTTTAAATACTTAATTTCCTTATGATGATGAACATTTCCTTTTTTTATTTGAACTGAAATAAATGCAAGTATATCAACATATTTGCAACACTGACGTGTTAATTAAATGTATTAAACTATATTTCTAGACCTATAGCTGTATTTTATATATTAATTTGCTTAATAATTCATTGGCTAAATTAAAAATAAAAGAGTTTTAGTTTTAAGTATTTATGGAAGAGTTCTCGTTGCATTGTGGACTAAAAATAAACAATAAAAGAAAAAAAACAAACAAAACAAAAAACCCAAGAAAAATGTATGTGCTTATTAACCTTCTCTTTGAGAACCATAGGATGAAGAATGTGTGTGGATAAAAAATATAGAAATATCTGAAGTTATATATTGAGTGCTATTGCAGTGGAGAATAAATCATGTTTTGGAGAATTTAACTTTCTGCAAGTTAGTACTGCTAGTAGGTCTGTAATGCTAATTGGGTGTTCTTTGTGGCAAGCCAACATTTCTAGTTTTTCAACCAAAGCATGAAGAAGTAGTTCTTGAGGGGTTTCTTCTTAGATAAAAGTATTCTTGTTTATTTAAATAAATGTGCAGAAATGTATAGGAACCAAATAGTTAGCAATGAATTTCATTTACAATTAGCTGTGTTTGTTAATCCTTTAGGCCTTGTTCAAAACTTCTGTTTTACAGAAGGCCATTACAAAATAGAGAATATAAAACAGAGATACTGTATGTTTCGGTTTTGCACACATTTTTAAAGTTTTGACCTCTATTCTTATGCATCATTAATAAATAAACGTTTTAGATTTTTTTCCCTACATAATCGTGTACGAGATTACAGTATAAATCTGTGCTTTCATAAAAATAATATTTATACCTTAGTTGACTTTTTGTTTTAATTTCTACCCAGATTTCCTAAACAACTCTTTTTATTCACAAGAAGTATACCATGGAGTCACTATCAACAGTTTCCCAATTATTGTCCTGTGGATTTAATAGCACTTAAATATTCATATTGAACACCTCTGTATCATACCTCTGAGACAGAAAAAAACCTTGACTTTTCTAAAACAAAAAGCTTTATTGTTCTTCAAAATCCATCCACTAATATTAGTTTTGTTCAGTAGTGTTTTCTTTTAAATCAATATAGATATTAACAAAATTTAAAGTAACTTTTTATTCTAAAGAATAAGTACTTTCTATATGCCCTGTATGTTATACAGATGCCAGTTGCCTGCCATAAAGACATTCAAATGGAAGAGAAAATAATGAGAAAGGTGGCAGATAACAGTATCTCTAGATAGAAAATAAAAGTATTTCTTGCAATTAACAGCAAGTGGTTTTATGGATGGAAAAATCTTTAATGATTCTGCAACATAGTTCCTGGGTTTGTGTTGATAATTATGAAAAGATCTCTGAGTATCAAGTAACTTTCTGTTTATTCTTTACTCAATTGTATTTTCTTTCCTTTAACTCTTAAAACTAAATCCAGATGATGAAAAATAAGCTAGAATAAAGCAATTTCTGTTTTAATGATTTCTACATTAACTCAGCTGCTATTATTGTTGGCACTAAGACAGATGAATACACATTTTATATGTGAATTTCAGAATTTTCATACATTAAATGTGCTCACATAAGTCTATAAGTTATACTGAATTCTTAGTGTGTAATGATTGATTTTGTAAATAAAGATTTTAACATCGTTTGTAAATTGTAGCAAGAAGTTTGACTGGGTTTGCTTTTGTAATTACAAAAGGCTACCCATTCATTTCAAGAATTTTTTAAGCCATTCCCAAGGTAGTTCAGAGAGATCTCTGATCTATGAAATCAATATGGAGCTTAACAGAGACAACATCAATTGACTGAGGCATTAGATTCCTTAGTAGTTAGCAGACCAAGGCTTTTAGTTGTTAAGGCTTATTTTTAATCTAGTGTTACTCGTGTCCATATAATCTAATGCAGTATACAAAGCATTATACTCATAGAACATTTGTGATTTACCAGCCCAAACAATTGTCATGCAATAACTATCTGGAAAAAAGAAAATCGGACTGAAGTTGCAATTAAAATCTTTGTATTTAAGATCATGCTTAATTCTCCAACATCATCAGATAGTGCTCAAAAAATTCCTTTTCCAACCTCATATTCATGATTAACTATAATCATGTCAGTGTACATACAAAAGAGTAGATAGGTTCAATAATTACTCTTTCAAGTGAAATTCCTCTCAACTCAGCTGGATCAAAGCTCTCAGTGTTTTCAAGTTTGTAGGGGAAAAGAAAGTGAAGGTTTCTGGATTTGATGTACAAAGAATAAATAGAATAAATAAAAAAAATGAAAAATACATACAATACTGATAGAAATTGATCGGTCTATGACAAATAGTAGGGCTAGACTTCTACATAAGTTAAGCAAATTGATGTTTTTCGTCTGCAACTGAAAAATAAACAAAGCTTGAAAGGGTATGAAAAGCTGCCTAAGGGACAGTGGACCATTCTGGGGGACAATTGCATTACTACCTGGTTAGATTCTATTTTCCCTTCAGTTTGTAGCACAGTGCATCTTAATTCTGGTGAAGAAAGTTAAGAGAGCCAGGAAATGATACCAGTCCAGAACCTATATATTTTCCTGACTTGAAAACCTGAACTTAAAACTATACTGACAGACAGGATAAAAATACCTCCAGTAACTCATAAAAAAAGCTAAAAGGACTATTTTTAAATAATTCTGTCACAAAATTCCTTTAACGCCCACACTGAAACACCCTTGTTTTTCTCAAATCTGTTACTGCAGGTTTTCCTACAGTAGTGGTGAAGATTTAACTTATCAGCAGAGTCTTTTTAGAAATTGTTACTTGAGTGGCCCCTAAATATCCAGGGTTTATGACTTACACCAATATAAAAACAAGAAATGGACTTTCAAATGTATATATACATAGACATAGACATGTACATTTTAATTAATTAAGGTAATAGTGGATTATCTTCTGTAAGTGTTTACACATGGATACATCTTATTTTTACATGTGAACAAGCTGAGGAGAATAGACTGTTTATTTCATTTTCTTTTTCTGTTATTTAACAGGACATTTAGTCTAACTCCATCTTCTCTTACCTTGCAAGATTTTAGGTTACATCTTCATGTTTTTTTTCTGTATGAGTTCACAACCTTTATCACCTGAAATACATCAAAAAAGATTTATTCTTTATATAGGTTCAGTTTTAACAGTTTATCTCTACAGGAGTGAAACTCTTAAAAACTGAATTAAGCTATAGTGGGTAAAAAAACCCCTGAGTTTAAGAAAATTTGCTACGTATGTGCGTTTTGTTTGTTTGTTTGTTTGTTTGTTTTCCCCAAAACAATAGATTTCAGAAGTTTTTGGCAAATCTCTACCTGCCAGTTGCTTATAGAAATAACTGTTTATTACAGCTGTGCTCTGACTCCTGTTTTGCAAGTTCCTGACTGCAAAGAACTGAGACTTACGGGAATACTATGAAAATGCATTTCTACATGTCTAGCTTTTGTTTTGGTGGGGGGGTGGGGTGTTTTTTGGGTTGGGTTGGGTTGGGGGTTTTTTTTTGGTGGAGGTTTGGGGGTTTTTTAAATGAGCTTTCCTGTATGTCTAATTCTGCCCACTGCTGGAAATGGTACAATATTTTTATTCTTACAGTGATAAATAAATTACTCCTATTTCTGAATATTTTAAAAAGGTAGTTACATATTAAATACTTCTTTAACTGTATATCAAGCTTGTCTTATTGTTGGTAACAAATCTATTTGCTGTCAAAAGAGGATTTTTCCCCAACACTAAAAGTATTTTTATATAAATATTTATATACTTGTTCATAATTTCCGTGTCCTTAAGGATAGACATTTTAGATTTTAATATTAAAAAATTATATAGACTACTGTTATCAGACTTCATAACTAGAGGAAGGAATCATTATTTTCTATGATGCACTAAAAATGTATTCAACAGTTACCAGAGTAGTTCTTCAGTGAAAATGGTCATAAGTAATAAGTTGCTTTATAGAGATTTGCAAAAATCTAAGAGGTTTGTTCTTTTACAAAGAAGAGATAGTGCTTGTTATGTGGGAAAATTTTATTAGAACAAGGGATAACATCTATAGTAGCAAAGAAAGAAAGCATATCTGACATGACAGGGAAACATTAAATAAAAACAGATTAATGTAGCATAGATCTTTAAAATCAGAAATACCATATTTCTGCATATTCATTTTCAAGGAGCTTTTGCATGACACAAAGGAAATAGATAAATTACATTTATTTCTGATGTGTTTAACATTATGGTAAATATTGCAAGAAATATTTGACATTTTAAGGCAGTGAAATGTGACTTCTGGAGCAGGACTGGCTAACTTTAAACATTAATTTCTGATAACTACTTTTTAATCATAACTTTTTGCTGAGATGATGTATGTTCATCAGACTATTGAATGATGGATTTCTGGGTTCCATGAGGAAACAGCCTGTGGGCAACTGTGCAAACTGAAAACCCCACAATTTTAATCAAATAAAGTATTTGAAAAGATGTTTAGCTGCATAAAGCTATTATGAAATACACAGATTTGGAGACTTTCCCTTCAGAATTTTTATTCAAGTCTGTATGTTTGCCTTTTAGTTGTATGCCTCAAAACTCTTCAAAATATTCTCACACTTTTCCTTGTCCTGTTTCTCTTCCTTTGGACTAGTGGGGCAAATGACTTGCTTTATTTTATATTTAACATATTTAATTTGAGTATCATCCTTTTCATTCATATTTTAAGAAGCAGAAGGGGAAAGGTCAGATCATTTTTGATTATATGGCACCTTCATATATATATTTTTTTTTTTTTCCCCTATGGCAGTGCCTTTCTTTAAAAATCGCTTCACTCTTCTGTGAGTAATGTTTTCATTTCTTCTCTACATCTGAAATAGGGAAGAGCAGACATATTTTAAGAGTCATCAACTTTACATTGGGTTAATTATGCCAGAGGGTTCTTACAACAAGCTTTATTCCTTCTTATCCTCATCCTAAGTGCCTTACCATTTTTGTTATCCTGCAGAAAGCCACTTTCCAAATCCCAGGGACCGTGAAGGCATGTCTGTGCAAGTACCCTGATATTTGGTCTTGAAACTATGCCTGTAGACCAAATAGTCGCACTTAAGGGAAAAACTTTGCCTCCGTTATTGCTGATATCCTGGCTGCAACAGGTGACTGTAATCCTCACTGAGCATTAAGCTTCTCAAAGCCAGTGTTCTTTCTTTTTTCTTCAGTGACAGAGAATTTAGCTCAAATGTGGTACTGTCACTATTTTTTAAAGTCAGAAATTTACAAGAAAAAACAACAAACAAAATAAACTACCACTCCTTTATGTGAAGCCTGAGAAACTCATTCTCCTGGAAAATCTGAGATTGTACTTTTCTTTATCCCTATAAATTCCACAGCATGATGTGTTTCATAAGATATTTTTTCTTCAAAACTGCTTTTATCTTTTTTTTGAGTCTCATATAATCTTAATTTTGCAGCAGTACTCATTCCACAGGTATTGTAAGAGAAATTTTCATTCTTCTGGCTGTGTGTTCTGGTTGCTAAGGAGAGATGTAATTCAGATATCCAGGGTTCAATGAAATTATGTTTTACTAATTAGATTCTTGTTTCTCTGATCTATAAAATCACTGCTTAATATGTGCATGCTGTACACCGTGCAAACAATTAAGTACAAATTATTGTGTACAAACATTTGACTGATAAAGCAAAGTTACTTCCTACTAAATTGAAGAATTTCAAAATGTGTTTTCAAAATGCACAACCTTGTTCTGCTCCCCTTTCCGCTCTTAGAGGTCTGTTTTAGATATGGTGAGCACTGAGAGGAACTGACAAGCAGAGACATGCTGCAATATCATATACGCACAGAAAGGTATGAGCACACTCCATCGGCATTCCTAATACAGATGTAGAGCTTAGATGTTTGCAAAGTATGCTTCAGAATGATGTGTAAAAAACCCAAACTAACCATTTCTAAAAACTACTGACAAACACTTACAGAAGGACAATCATATACTGGGCTGCATTGTAAGAAATGTGGCCAGAAGGTTAAAGGAGATGAATCTCCTACTTTGTTCTGCTCTCAGAAGTACTGAGTTCAGCTGTGGAATTCCAAACATAAAAGGATGTGGACCTTTGAGCAAGTCCAGAGGAGGGACGCAAAGACAGTCAGAAGGCTGGAGCATATCTCCTATGTAGACATGCTAAGAGATGGGGCTGTTCAGCACAGAGAAGACAGGACTACAGGGAGACCTTAGAGCAGCCTTCTAGTGCCTAAACAAGGCCTACAAGAATGCCGGAAAGAGAATTTTTGCAAGGGCATGTAGTGATAGGACAGAGGGTAATGCTTCAACCTGAAAGAAGATAGATTTATACTAAATATAAGGAAGAAATTTTTCATTATGAGGATGTTGAGGCACTGGAACAGTTTACCTAGAAAAGTGTTGGTGCCCCATCTCTGGAACTGCTCAAGCCTAAGTTGGATGGAGGAGTTCTAAGCAACCTGGTCTAATGGAAGGTGCTCCTGCCCATGGAAGGGCCAGCATGGAACTGGAGAAGCTTAAAAGTTCCTTCCAACCCTAACCACTCTATGATTCTATGACAATCAGATGCTCAAATCCTATGTGTAAAATTTAGAAATACTGTTTTTATATACAGGGCTCTGACACAGACTAAAGTAACTGTATGCTGGTGGTTTAACAAGCTCTTGCCCACCAGCTGAGCTACAGAAAAAGTGCATATGCATTCTATTAGCATGGTCTAATTAGCTGAATACTTCTGCCACTAGAGCTAGTTCTGGCTAGTTTATAGGAAAGGTCTCATTATATTGTACTACTTGTAAAATTATTTCTTTTTGTTTATCGACTGAACCATGAGTCTTAGGCAGTGAATATAGAAAAAAGATCACTAAGTAAATATAAATGTTAGAAGATTTATATTGTTTTCTTCTTCTCTTCTGAAATTTTCTCCACCTGCTCTGAAGACATAATTGGGAGCTGGCTTGCAAAATGGGACATAACCCTTGTTATCAATGTTTTTAAGGGTGTATAATGAAAACCCTCATAACTTAGGATAATGTGTTATTCATACTTATCCAGGTTTTTCTTCTTAAATTCAGCCTCTACATTTCACTGTTCTTATTTAATTTCCAGTTTTTCCTTCCTATAACAGAGCATATTTCCATACTGTTAGCAGGACAAAAAAAATATAAGAAGAGATAAAAAAATACTCATTGTATTTTGGATATTAATACCTGAATTTATCTTGTCTATAAAAAGTCATATTTAGTATTTTTACATACATAATTAAACATGACTTTAAAACTGCTTTTGGCTTAAAACAAAGGTATAGTTCTGTTGGACTAAACTTTAAGGCATGTCACTGCTTGACATTTTTAGTGAACCGAAACTACCATGTCTGGAAACAGCTATCCATCTATATTTTTAAAGAGTACTACAATTTATTTTAACTGGTTTGTTTTTCCCATCAAAAAAAGCTTTACTTGTCCTTTGGTAGCAGAACACAGAAAGGAGAAGGGCAAGCTCTTTTAAGTTATAGACATTGCCTTTTGTTTTTTACCAAAACTAAAGATACACACATAAGGAACCTCTCATTACTAAAAGGAGGTGGAACCTGTTAATAGAAGGCAGAGTTACCAAATGCCTTCTTTGCATCAGTCTTCACAGACAAGACCAGTTCTCAGGAATCTCTGACCCAGGAGACCAGGGTAAAGGAATGTTAGAAGGAAGATTTGCTTTTGATTAAGGAGGATTGACGTAAAAACACCTACACTAACTTGACATCCATAAGTCCATGGGCCCTGATGAGCCCATGGGCATCCATGAGTGTTGAGAGAGCTGACAGATGTTGTACTGAGGCAGCTCACAGTCATCTTTGAAAGGTCATGGAGATCAGGAGAGGTTCCTGAGGAGAGGAAGAAAAAAAAAATATCACCCCAGACTTCAAAAAGGACAAGAAAGAGGACCCAGGGAACTGCTGGCCAGTCAGCCTCACCTCAATCTCTGGAAAGGTAATAGAGCACCTAATTCTGGTGGCCATCTTTATCCATATGGATAAAAAGAAGGTGATCAGGAGTAGTCAGGTACATCATGCTTGGTTATACTGCAGAAGGTAGCAACACATTTTTTGTTTTAATTTTAATATTGTGTGGTTATGCAATTTATTATACGCCAATCAATATCCCACTGTTCAAATAAGGAGTAATAAGAGTATCATGTTGTTATGAGGAAGCAAAAAGCACTCAATGGTGGAAGTGAACCAGTTTAAAACCGATATCACAAAAATAGTGCCATAAGATTTTAAAGACCTGAATAAGGAAAATGGGATCAAAGGTAAAGTTTTGGGTATCCTTAATGTTCATGGCAACTTTTTTTCTATATTGAAATCTCATTATTGGAAACAACAAAAAATTATTAAATCTTGAGTTTGCTAGTCAATTTGATAATGATGATTTTAATTCACTAGTATGATATAAATTCACATAAAATAAAAAATGTGATCATATAAGAAATTGATTGTTTCCTAGTATTTGGAGGCAAAACAGATAAAGTCTTATATGTTTTTATATTCAGGAGGGGTAAATAAGGTTTCCTCTGCTATGATAAAATCTGGTATATTTAAACTATGAACCTAAAAGAAGATTCTACATTGTATATTCAGATGTTCAAGCACCTAGTAATCATAATTTTATTCAGGGCAAGAAGATTGTGCATTTTGGCCTTGGTTGTGGTTTGTTAGCTTTTTTGGTCCATTTTTTTGTTTTGTTTTGTTTGTGGGATGTTGTTTTATTTTTTTCTTTCTCTTTGATAATGCAGCCACTGATTTCAATTGCAGAAAAGCAGGAATAATAATTTCAAAATCACTAGTAAAGTACATAAGAAAAGAAGCTGGAGACATTCTAGGAAAAACAACGGTAGTTCTTACCTTGTCTTTTTACTACTATGAACTTTGCTAAGTGTTTATTTATGAAAATGGAGAAAATCAAGAAAATCAATTAGAAAAGAGAATAAGTTCATAGCAGTATCACAGTTCTTGATGGAGAGCTGTTTTACATGCATTTTCCTCTTGTGAGCTTTGCCAGTGGAAAAGTTTTCAGGAAACATCTTATTTTTTATTAAGAAAGGATAACAACTGAGGTATTTTATTCATTTTTCTTTAAAATGGTGGTTTGCATGCCAGCAGGCACTTAATCTTTTTATAGCTGAGATGTCAAGTGTCATGGTTTTATCTACCAGTTTATGCTATTCAACACTGTTCTCATAAGAAATTTCATGTGGAAACAGAAATAAAACTTCATAACATTTAAAAGCATAGATCACACTTCCAGAGGTTCTATTGTTTAATATCTGGGTCATATTGCATGATATTTTCAAATGAACAACAAGCACTTTGATTTTTTAAATGTCTGGGGAACAAAATGAGATAAATAATTTAAATAATCTTGTCTGAAAAATGTTATCATAAATTTAAAACAGTTTGCTGTGCAACATGAAGATTATCTTAATATTTTTCAATGTATCCAAAATGAAAATGGCCATCATATGTTACATCACATGTTACAAAAGTTGGAAAATTATTCATTATTTCCATAATGCTTTAAAATATTCCAAATCACAGTTTAGACTGAAACTAAGTAAGTAAATAGTCACTGTTATACATTATTATTCTTCTGTGATACTGGTAATATGCAAGAAATGAATGAAACTAAATATTTTTAAACAAAAGTAGTAAAATAAAACATTTTGAACATTTAATGTAGTACACATCCTGGAATATAAAAGGCCTCAAGTATCTGAGCAGAGTTCATGTTAAGTGGTTCAGTACCCCTATCTTTCATAAACACCAGATCCAGGAATATAAGAAGACAGTGCTGTCACCAACCAAGAGACAGAAAAAAATGAGACAGTTTTAATTAGCATAGCTTGCAGCACTCATAATACAGCAGCTTGTCATGTATTTTTAGATGGCCCAGAAAAAATGTCTCTCCTTCGGAATAAGAAAGAAGATAACAATAGAGAATATAAAATATTTTATCATTTTGGTTCCTTTTTTAAAGTCAAGCTATTTTTCTTCAGAAGCTTCCATTTGTTAAGCAGCAGAAATAATTTTGTGGATTGCGCTGTACACCTGGATAAGTAACCTGTGCAAAGAATAAAACCACCAAAGTAAGGATATATGATCTGCCAAAGCTGTGACAGGAGCTAGAAACATCTTCCTTAATTCCTTGCCAATAGATAACTAGGAGGACTACTTAATTATATAGAAGTTTTTCCCAAGAGACTTCTTTTTCTGGTGAGAAACTTATCCTTCCAGAATTAAAAGCTTATAGAACAATGTAATCATTTATTATCCAAACATGGAAAATACTGATGGTTTCCGTTGCCAAATAGATTATTTGGAAGTTACTGTAATAACCTAGACTCATTTCTGTTGCTTCCAAAGATTAAGGGTCTTAAAGTTTATTTTGTCTTTTAAAGATAAAATAAACATACTTTCTAATGAATTTTATAAATATTGCGGCCATGTGAAAAATGGTGACTCAAAATGTTTCAGTCAGACCACAAGTACAATGTATATAAACATTTTCTTTGTTCTCGAGGGGAGAACAACTTTAAGAGATCTTCACGTACAATTTAAAGGTAAGTATACATGCATACTAAAAGCTATTTTTTACCCTTTTACTCATGAAATGCACTGTATTAAATAAGATACTCTAAGAAAGATTTTGCTGAGTTTTTCGAAGGAGGAAATAATTTGTTTAATTCATCAGCTAAAACTTGTTCAGCATCTTCAAATATTTCATCATTTCTGTTCAGCTGAATATTTTTTTTTTACATGATGTTTTTATTTATTCTGCGAAAAAATTAATAATTAGAAAAAACAAACAGCCGAAACCCCATGAGAATTAACATTAGATTTTTTTCAGTACTTTCATTTGCTCTGGTTATTTGCAGAATCTCTTGTTAAATATTAATTAAGAAACACTTACGGCCTTGCTGTAATATCACAAATATCTGAGACCAAGAAATATTTATATTCTTACTTTTATAGCATATTTCAAAATTGTTACTCACCTATATGGCTGGTAGGAGTTCAGAGGAAATTATAAAAGGATAATTGCAAAATCTCAGGGTTTTTTTTTCCTGTCTTATTATTATAAGGGTTTTGGGTTTTGTTGGGTTTTTTGTTTTGTTTTGTTTGTTTGTTTGTTTGTTTGTTTGTTGGGGTTTTTTTGTCTTTTTTATTTGTTTGTTTTGGGGTTTTTTTGAGAATAAAATAGAATATAAGATGATGGAGAAAAACGAAGGGGCATATTTTTTTCAGAGAGACCACAATTCTTTTCTAATCAAAAACTCATTTACTTCAATGTGACTACAACTGGAATCATCTGAATATAATTTTGGTTTTCATGTATTTTTTTCTTTTAGCAAAATTATCAAATTATTCCAGCTATATAAAAATTACTAAGAATTCCAGCACATTTTCCTTATGAATCTGCTACATGCTTTTTGCACCATCACTTCACAGCTGTATCACTTTACTTTTACATTGTTTTGAGCTCTTAAACAGGATTTGTTTGTATTATGCAGCCTTGATTGTCATTATGGCATGGAGATCTTTTTAGTCTAGTCTTTAAATAATTAGATTGACATCCATATGTATGGTTTAAGCTTAGATTTGCCTATTTCACACTATTTTCCTTCTCATATTCTTGAAAAGTGATCTTGCATTTTTTCCTGCCACAGTTTCTACATGTTACCCTATCACAAAAGGTTTTTATGAAATTCAGTCCTATATTTCTTCTTTGAGATTGGCCTTGCCTTGGCCTATGCATTGTACTAAATTACTCCCTGAGATTGTCCTTGAACATAAATTATTCTATGATTCTATGGAATTGCCAAATACTTAATTAAGCAAGAAAATCTCTGCAGAGCTCTGAATATGTGACTTAAGGTGCAAATTGTAGTTATCACGGAAAAGAACACTAGAGTCTTAGACAGACCTAGACACGAAAAATTATGTATCAAAGGTTTACAGTAGTGAAAAATTATTAGCATCTGGAAAAAGAAAAAAAATCCAAACCAACCAATAAACCAACCTAAAAAAACCCCAGACTCCCAAATCCACGAACGAGTTAAAAAATGTGATTTTTACAATTGCCCATAGCAATATAAGACCTCAGTGCAGAATGTTTACTGTGAAACTCACATACAAGACCTGTATTTGTTGTAGAACAAAGAGAAGGATTTGAGCTGATGCATTAGATCTGAAGTTCCTTGCACAAAAGATCCTGTCTGAACACCCCATTGACATCCTCCTATTAGGATCTCCTTCAATCCCTGGACTCTCAGATTTAAGCAGGAATCAGAACCTGAATACAAAAAAGGACTCTTCTAGGGGCTTCTGTTCTCCAAGAATCCATAGGTGAACCTTTAAAAGCCAGCATACCATAGATAACATTCTTCATTCTTCAGCAGGCTAGTGAGATTCCTACAAAGGAAATACTCTGAGGTATTAAAAGATCATTCACTCTTTTTTGAAATATATCATGCTGATAGCAGAAAAAGCCACTTCTCCATTAGAAATTTTGGGGCTAGCTTGAATGTGCTGTTCAGAACGACTTAGATATATATGGCACGCACATGGCAAGTCTTAGGCATCTCAGTATTTCTACAGCATTGATCATGGGCTGGATATTAACAAAAGTCATCAAGCCCCTTTGAGTTCAGCTTTGAACTAAGTTGTTTCTCTCTAAAAGTAAAATACTTCTGTAGTGTAGTGCAAAACAATGAAGAATCTCTGCCAATCTTCAAATGAGTAACTCTTGTATATCATCAGAAAAGTTCGGATTTCACTGCCTCAAATATATCCCTAATTATATCAGCAGTCAGTAACTATTCGGCTGACACAGATTAAAACATTAAGGACATAATTATTTATGTTTTAAAATACTATTTTCTAACAAGCACAAAAATTACTAATCAGTCATTATATTCCATGAAATATAATGGTAAGTGTTGATCTGAAGAATATTTTTAATGGACTTTGATTCTTTTTAAATATGATGTCAAGAGCATAGAGTTTAAATTACAGTGTAGAAAAACAAAACAAAACAAAACAAAAAGCCAACACTTTAAAAAAAACCAACAAATTGTGGTAAAAGTTATTTGAGAAATTGTAGCTCACTCTTTCCCCTAAAGGAGTTCATCATTGAAATTGGTAACTGATGGATAGAAGTCCTAACAGGATTGGGTGTTCTGGGCTACAGCTCCCAAAAGTACGTCAAGTAAAAACAGTTGATCTTTCTGGGCTATATTCTGTTGTACTCCTTGAAGTCCTGTCTTCAAGTGACCAAAAAGTGATTAGATATAACATGTTTCCAACTTAATGTTTCAAATTAGGCAATTAGAATTTTTTAACAGCACATATTTTTTCAAAAAATCAAATCAGATGAGTTGGTTATGAGTTTTAGTGTGGAGATAATATTGGAGATGGCCATAATGATCAGTGTTGTATTTTTGTAGTTCTTTGGATTCTGACAAATTCAAAAACTGAAAAAAATTTCTGATCCATAGACAGCAGATGAAATTCAATAGTTTCATTGCTTCCCGTGCAGCTATCTGACCTCTTCCTTCTGTACAATGCCTATGCATAATGACCACTTTTTTACCCTGCTATAGGGCTGTTACAAAATGATTTGTTGAACAGTTATTTGGTATGGATGACAATACTTGATAGTTAAAAAATTACAATATATTACACTATTTAAATGATAATTCCAATTGTTTGCACATACCTTCTTGCTAGACTGTCTCATGAAACAGTTTGTACACTAGGATTGCCCTTAAAGCAGCTGGAGGTGTGTTGCACAGCTTTCATGAATAGGACTACTTCTTTCTTTTTTTGTCTACAATTGTTACCCTCATTTCTTTGTCTTCATATATAGTTAAGATGTAGAAGATTGCTGCTGAGAACCTTCAGAATTCATTTTGCATTATGTAATCAAAGTCTAAGAATAAAATTTACAGCATGATTGAAAAAGGTTTTAGTTTGGTTTTCTTCAAGAAAATAGAGGCCTTGACACAGTAAGTCACCATTTTTAGAAAGTATTTTGAAACAGCTCTCCAACGAAGCTCCTGGGCTTCAGAACTAAGGCCTGTGAGATTATGGTGTTCACAAATCAAAACCTCCTAGATTTAAAATAGTTGCTTTTTCCTTTATATTGATTTCATTATTTTGCTTCTTTCTTCTTGTTGCCAGCCCCATTTCTATTAGAGCATTGCTTAGGACATTTTGGGTGCCTACTACACATTTTTCTAATTTGTGATTCAATTGTTTCTGCAACCAATGTATAATATCCACCACTGTGCCAGTACTAACTTGTGCCTTAACCAGTATTTTTCTTTGCCGATGCTTCTAATCTTTATGTGTTTTTAAAGAGGTTGTCATACTCCTCTGTCTTTTTGCTAGATTACTTCTGATGCAAACAATTCCCTATTTCACTGCTTAGCTTCTAGCAAAATAGCAGTTCCTTGGCTAATGTAAACATTTATGTGAAGCCCATACAGTTCATATCTCTATCAATCTGCTTCTAACACTGAAAATCTGACTTCTGGCAATATATTAGAAATACTATGCTAGACTTAACAAGACATGTTTTTTCCATTTCCTCTTCTAAGGTCAGCTCCCTACTCATTTTATCATTGTCATTGCTCTTATCAGAATCTTTTGTCATTTGATGGTATTCTTTATTTCAGAATATAATGAAAGCTGAATCTCTGGGGTTTCTTTTAATGGAGCAAGTTTTAGCTGAAATACCTTGGAATTTCTTTTTCTTCCACTGATCCACTCTGATAGCTCATTATCATTCCATGATCCGTTTGTATATTCAGGATTTTCTTGTTCCAGCAGCTTTCGGTCAATAAGTTTGTATAAAAGCTGTCTAGCTAGGAGGCTCATCTATTGAGCAATTCATTCTAATGTAAATGTAGAAGAAAAGAACTAGCCATTTTTGTGAGGTACATATTTATTTATTTATTCACATTAATGATGGAGATCCAGGAGGTCTAGCTTCACCTAGAAAGCTAATTTTCAGATAACTTAAGTGAAATATAGTGAGAAACCTGGGTCTTGTATATTCCTTAATTTAAATATGTACATAATATATAACTGTAAAATTAATTATGTTTATGTTTTAGAGATATCTTTTTAGACCAGTGACAGTAATGTCTAAATAGACATTATGTTCATTGCAGACTCTGATAATTGTGCCTTCCTCTAAACTAGGAAGTCATGGAATCATTTTATTTTCCTGTTGAAATGAATTAAATTAATTAAAAACTATGATTAATTTTGATGTATTTCTTACTACAATAGTTTGATTAAGTCTTTTGATATATGTTTCTCTCTCTGTCAACACTATTTTGTATAAAATCACTCTGAATTAGTTTTTAAATCCTAGATCCAAATGTAACTGAAATCCATCTTGGAGAAAAACAAAGGGAAAAAGTAGAAAAACCTTCAGTGTCCATGGGCAGAAATTTATTGTTGCAGGTATTTATCCAGGTTCTTTTGAGCAATGTGGGATACAGTGCATAAAGCACAATAACATGCTATTAAAAACTTCCTAAAAATCAATATCCTAATTCTTGCATGCTGTTATCTAGTTTAGCAGAAGCTTCATCTTCCACACTGTTAAGTCACCATTTAATGTTTATTAGCAGAATTTTCCATTGCATTTGAAGTCAATTTATGAAACATTATCATTTAAAATATTTGTATAGATGCAACTTTTTGGTTAATGGACTGTACAGAAAGTATAATAAATATATTCTGCAGAGGCTGAAACTTGCTTTTTCTTGAAACATGTACACATCAGCAGAAGTGGAATCTTCCCCACTGTAGTGTATAAAACAGGCTAAATCTCATCTGGAAGGCAGAAAAATTGGATGTCACTGCAGTAATTCATCAACTAAGCTGAGCAGGTAGACAGAAGCAGAAAACATTTTTTCCCTTTTGTTTAGCAAGTAATGTATTGTCATGATGGAAAGAAGCTTTTATTAGAGGCAGAAAATAATGCTATTGTACTGATAGGTGTGTTAGTTTAAATGATTGTTGTATCCAACTATAAGAGGTTTCAGAAAAGTTGAAAAAAGTTATTCTGTTTTGGAAATAGAGTCCAGAGGCTTGGATTTTCTCTTCGTGTCCAAGGTATATCAGTCCTGATGGTGTGACAGTAGGTCAGGATAAGGAACTAATAGTGTATTGATTTTGCATTGTACAAATTCTATCTATTTTCTCAGATGTTTAAGGAGACATGTATAGGTCACCGATGTGAGTGGAGGCTGATGTTATTCTTGTATAGTGTTGTGTGGTTGAGGTTTGTGTTTATGAGACTTTTATTAGTTGTTTTTTTAAACTGCTGTGTTTTGGCACTTCAAACATTGGGACTGTCATTTTGTAAGGGGTAATAAATGGAAACAAAATTAGGAAGGTAAATATCCAAGGAATTATCTGAGACTTGAAGATCAATTAAAGACTATCTAATCTGTAACATATCTATGTTTGACTTATTCAATAATTCAGTTGATATGGCTTTTGATAAGGGTACAATGCCTTTTTTTTATTACATTGCAAGAGGTGCTAATAATTGTTTTTCTATCGATGTATTATACAAGTTGTTTACATTCTCAGTTAATTTAACACACAGATCCATCAATGTCAAGATACTTCGAAAATAATAATAAACAAATCTATAGAAGTAATTCCATCTTGTCAAAACAGTACAAAAATGTTAGTATAACGATATCACATAGGGTAAAAGTTTGATGTTCTTCAAAATGCTTCTAATTGCAGTAAAGTAGAAGTTTTCATAAAAATAATGTTCCTTGAAATTTCTTTGGCAATTACCTTCTTCTATTTTCTGACTCATAATGAAACAATACTTAATTTCTGTATGTTTTTAATACACGTTACATCACTAAAAAAAGGCTCAAATAAAATTAATCTCCTGAAGTAACACTGACTGACTGACTACCAGGTCCCCACCAATCTCCTCAGTGACTTCCCTTTCTCAGCTGGACATGAGATGGAAAGCAATATGGAAAGCAACTCATGGTTTAAGATAAGACAATTTACTAAAGCAAAAGAGAAAGGTTTAACACACACAAGCAAAGAAAGAACCCAAAGATTTTATTCTGTTTCCCATCAGCAAGCATTGTCAGGCCATTTCCCAGGAAACAGAGCTTCAGCACATGTAGTGTTTGCTCCGGAAGGCAAAACTTATAAATAAGAAATGCTCTGCCATCCTCCTCCTATTCTTAGCTTTTATATTAAAGCAGACATTGTATGGTATGGAATATCCCTTTGGTTAATTTGGGTCAGCTGTCCTAGTTGTATCCCCTCCTAGGATCTTGCTCACTGCCAACCTACTAATGCAGGGGTCGGAATGTCAGGGAGACAGTGCTGGTGCTGTGCCAGCCCTTCTCAGCAGTAGCCAAAATGATATTTGAGTATTATAAATTAATATATGGAATTTATTTTTTTTAAGTCTAGCCTATTAGATATGCGTGTTCTGAAAGACTTTTAATAGTTTCATTTGTAAGCAGTTCTAGTTGTAAATTTGATATTTGTTGACTCCGTCTTAGGTAGCCATCGCAACTGAAACTTTAATATTACATTTTTTTAAGAGGTTGCCTATCTGGTCTAAATAAAGAACATTTTATACAATGCTAATACTTTTACTATTTTAGTGGTGGTAAAAATTTTAGGCAAGCCTTTAATCTTTTATGTGCTTATTTTTACTTCAATATTTATGTAGAGTTCAGTCAGAATTAATTTTCTTTTTTCCCTCCCCAAGTAAAACATAAAGTTATTGACCGTATTTATTTTTGCAAGAAATGAGCTATTAACTTTTGGTCACTCTTTAGCTACTCCATAATATGCATGCAATCTGAAGATCATTAATGTCCTTAACAAACCAAGTAGTGTCTTAAATAAATCTACAAATTTTTTTACAATACTTTTTTCCCAATGATGTATGGTAGATAATTCCTAAAAACTATTTCATTTACAAAGAAAAATAAAAAAAGGTTACATTAAGATTCTATGCAAGTCTAAGGGCAAACTAGAAATTTTAGCTAACAACTCTCAATTAGATGATAATTTTAAAAAAGAAGGGAAAAAAGAGTTATTTTTTTTACCACAAAAGGCCTTTTTTCAAAACCTAAAAGATTCTCACATAATGCCTCGAGGTGGTTATCTATTCTGTTTATCTTAAGGACATTTCTATTCTTTCAGAAATTGATCTAATGTAAACACCACATAGGAGAATGAGGTTTTCACTGTCTGTATAAAGGGACTTTCCCTTTGCAATAATTATTCATTCTGAGTAGTAATTAATTTAAAAATAAAAATAGTTATAAGGAGAAAATCCCAATTTCATGGAAGCAAAAAGAATCCACCTGAAGCAAAACGTTGTATTGGACATGTGCCAGGACTTTTTATTTTAGGGATGGACAAGCTTATCTTACTTCTCTGAAGCATCATTATAGACCACAGCTTTTACACCCTCATCTGGTTACAAAATTTCTCTTCCCAACAACTAGATTAATTTTCCTGAGTCTTTTAATGATATATTATTGTTTGGTTTAGGATGAGTTTAGCAGATTACAGTTGCTGTTAAATAACATACTGCTTTGTGTAATGCAGTCCTCCAAGGATATATCTTTTTTCAGACTCTCTTTGTTCACCTTTGGATTAATTATATTTGAAACAATCATTTTTGTTTCACTGTGAATTTGGTACTGTGCCCAGTTTCAAAGTTGATAAACAATATTAAGATCAGAAGAGATTCACCTTGATAGTAGATTTTCAAATAGAAAAGATAGAGTCAGCATTTTTTCTATTCTTATACCTCTGATTCAATTCAAACATTAATGAGAAGTTGTGTAAGACATGTAATGCTAGATTCCTAATGCAACAGGAAAATATGATAACAATACTGAGAAATATAAAACTAGGAGAAAGCTGATCCAGCTCTATGCTATTGCTTGCATCTATTAATCTTATGAAGATGTCAGTTCCATCATACACCTTTTGAGTTTTCTTCTACTGTACTGGTAAGGTTCTAATATTTTCACAGTGCATATGTACCCATTTCCAACATTAGTTTTAGCTACCCTAATGTTTACCTTCATATATATAAACGTCAACCATATCCCTTTCAGCCTTTATTTTCCTAAGACAAACAAGCTAACCTCTATTTTCCAAACATAGTTTATTTTTCAGTGTCCTTAACAACAGCTATGAATTCTATGTTAACTTTTCCTGATTTATTTCTTCATTACTGGGTATATATGCCATCTGAGGTCCTGCACAATGACAATGACATTCATTGCTTCTGAAAATGCTACTCTGAACATCAAAAAAAATTTTATTTTTATTTTTACAGTCATTGTGCATACTTGATTCTTAAACATCCTTTGAGACACTAATCTAGATATTTCATCTTCCTCTTCTGACATTTCATTTTTAAGAATTCCTGGTTTATACTAGAAATTCATAATAATAAATTCTTAGTTAACCACTAAATCGTTTAGTGCAAAAGGATTTATCAAATGTAAGATACACGTGATAAAACTGAAAACATCCACAATTCACTTACAGGACAAAATAAGATTTTTAAATATTAATTGCTGATATTTTTTCTGTATAGATAGATAAATAAATAGATAGATATTTCACTTTTCTTTATTTTCCTTTCATCACTCCAAGCTTTTGAAATACTTTGATATTAAAGAAAATAGGTTACCTCTGTAATTTAACCATTGGGAGCCCTAGTGCAAAGGGTGAATCACCATAATAGGATTTCTCAAAAGAATCTTAATTGCATCATTAGTTGGAATACAGAAGTTGCTCCAGGAATAAGGAAGATGCAAAGAAGGAAATTCAGGAATATCTTCGTTCCAATCCATTTTCTAGTCTTGGCAAAAATATTGGAAACAGAATTATGATTTACAGAAATTTCATCCCTTTAAATATAGAAACCAGAGCTTAAATGTGTGAAGATATGGAGTGTGAAACTAAAAGTTGAGGTCACTAAACCACAAACCCAAGTAAAATTGAACAAAACACAGCTCATATCCCAAAAGCCTGAATAAAACCTCCATGATCAGAAAGCACTAACAGTCTTCAGGATTATGATTTTTTTCAACAAGTATTTCAGATAGTGGATTATCCTGTTTGCCCATACATTAAATAGCTTTTTCTGAGATATTGGTTCTTTTTTTGTCTCTATTGCTACAATTTGCAATGGTGTCTAAATATAATCTGTAGGATAAAGCAAATCTTTCACCCATGGGAAAATAATGAACGTATTGACCCGGCTACATTAAGGATTAATGACAAGCACTAGGTCAGGAAATCCTTTGCACTCAGATAAACTAGAAATACAGTTAGCAATGCTATTGGAGGCCTGTTATCCTGTAGTTCAGGCTTTGTAAACATAGGGAAAAAATAACTTGACCTTGAGACTTGACTTATTCTGGCATAAGAAAGCTTAATCTATTTCCTGGTGTGTTTTATTTTAACTTTTTATTCAGGAATCTCACTGTCTGATCTGAATGACACTCTTGCTTAACTTCATTGCCATTATACATGTCTTTGGATCAGTGTGTAACTCATTTGTTTCTTCTTTTTGTTTTATTCTGCAAGCTACTATCTGTTCATATTTTTCACTTCTGTCCACATTTTAAGTAGAGGTTAGTAAAAAGATCATTATATGACCATAAATAAAAAATGCAGAATCAGAACACTTCGCTACTGGTGGATTACAAAGAAAGAAGAAAACTTATGAAGCTCAGAGGACTAAGGTGTGAGGCTCATTTACTTAGCTGAAATTTCCCATTGTCTTCTACCATTTATGCCTCTCCTTTTCTCCCACCTATAATTCCCTGTAATTTTCATCTGGGAAATAAGATGGTTTAGCAGTAGCTTGTCAAGACTAAACAAGCTGTTACAGTTAAAAGTGAGGAAGTGAGGAAACGTGATCATCTACCTTTCTAAATTCACCTCCAGGACAGTAAAGGAGGAAGTGAAGCAGTTGGTGGGTGATTACTAAAACTAATGCTATTTTCAAATATTGCTTTTTTAAAATACCTATTAATAGTGCATAACTGAATGATTGCCATGATGCAATGCAATGTTAAAAAAAAAAAAGTAATATTTAAATCTTAATAATGTACAAATGCACATAACATTTTACAGATGGTAAACCTTTCAAGTAACCTTAATGACTTTCAGTATATTTTATCATTTTCTCTAAAATATCGGACAACATTAAAAGAGATATTTCTTTAGCTCATTTTTGTTTCTGTCACAATACACATTTTGTAATTAGTGGAGTTTGAATTTGATGTAAAATCTAAAGATGCAGATGTCAGTAAAGAAGCTGAAAGAGGAAAATCTAAGCTTTCGCATGTCTGCAACAGTTAATGAAAACATCAAACAATATTTCATTTGTCATGAATCAAAAAATGTCTGATTTAACTTCATTTTTTATATTGCTAAATTAGTAAAATGGTAGGACTTTGTTTTATTTATTTGTTACTGCAGATTAGAAATTGCTTCAGGATTCCTGGCCTTATGAAATAGAAATGTAGCTAAATTGTATAAACAGCAAAAGGGTAAAATCTTTGCCTATGAATTGAGTAAAAGACTTACTAATGGTAGAGATAAATGAACTCCAGCTCTTCTCAAAAAATCCTGGTGCAATGCCATATACCTTTAAAATTATTATGCTTCAGTGAAGTTAATTACAATTTTCACATAGGCCTTCAAGCTTATTTAGAAAAAAAATTATTATGTGCAAATATAAAAGCAGCTGTCAAACAAATGCACTTGACAGGAGAAAGATTTTGACTTCCTCAAAAATAAAGTGCTTGAGAAAATATCCAGCTCAAAGGATTTTCAAATAATTCTCTACAGATACATATATAGTTAAGCAGCATATATCAACTTTATCTATTTCCACGATTTCTCAAAGAACAATGTTTTCTCCTTGTATTCAGTTTTTTATATTGTATTTTTTTTCTCATTGTAAGTGTGCATTTCTATGATTCACGATCCAAGGATGAGAAATAAGGACTAGTTATGTATGATGTATGTAGGTATGCAATGTCATAAAACATATATTTCATGTTTGAATTCCTGTCAAAAAAGTTAAAACTAAAAACAAAGCAACAAAAGAAATTACTGGTGTGAGAGGGCTTATATTAGCTGCAGCATGCTAAAGATCCCAGTACAGGTAAGCCTTATAATTCTGCTTTCATTCTTTTCAAATAGACAAAAAAGACAAGTTGCAAAGTTCTAATTTTATTGAGGAAAATTAGGTTTTATTACTGAATGATCTAAGCTTTACACTTTATATAGGGAATATATCCACATAAGAATTTTCAAAGTTCTTTAAGGATAATTACTTCATTGTTGGAATTGATGTTTCTGAAGCAAGAGACTGAGGTTTTCGTTTTAATAAAAATCAAAAATTCTAAAATGTAATTAAGATTAAAAGTTTTCACTGTACATCTTAGGATAAATCTGAGTCCAAATCATACAACGAGGACATAAAAAAGAGAGAGCAGATAGGTTCCAGCTAATACTTCCCTAAAAAACTTAGTCTCAGGAAACCAGTTATTTGAAATATCTTTTAGATTTACAGTAGATGAGACAGGATGACTAATGGAAGAGATTAAAAGTATGTCCTAAAAGCAAAGCTCTACGTTCCTTTTTCTCTATTTATGATTTTAATGACCATAAATTTGGTTTTAAAGCAAGACACTAAAGAATAAAAGTACATTGTACAAGGCTAGGAACTGATTTTCATTTTGAAACATTTTAATGGAATATTTACACTTCAGCGTTTGAAGTCAGCGCAAAGACATTTTCATTTAAATTATTTAAACAAAGTGGAAATAAAGAAACTGAAGTATTTACAACTGTTGGCAAGTTCTTTAAGTGTCTGAGATAGAATCTGACATCTGCTACAGCTACTGGTAGAGTGGTTTGATTCAGGAGTGTTAATAACTCTGCTTTGATATCTTCATACAATTTGAATATACTTTGAAAATTTTGAATGTAGAGTTCAAAATCTCTACTGTGTGTCAAGGCCAACTGAAGTTATATGACTGAAGTGTAAAATGTACCACAAAAACATAAATGATAAAATCTTACTTTTGCTTTGTTGGTTTTCTAGGAACACCACATATAAATTCCAACAAATATAACCTTTTTTTAAAAATATTGGTTGTAAAAAAAGACTTGTTCTTTCTTCCTCATTCTAGTTCTTTAAAATTATATTTAAAAGTGAAGGTTTGCAAGTTTGTATCCTATATCCAATTCTAGAAGCCAAAAAGTGCACAATATTTCATTCTCCTGGGACTCACTCTTCACTGTAATCTTTTGAACAGAGGCTTTTGAAATCTCTGTCCTGTGTGGGTGGTTCATTCAGGAGCCACTTAGGCAAAGTATGTCTGTGGTTGTGCTAATTTTGATGGGGCATCAAAGAGCTGCATCATCCTCAAACCACCCACTGATGCTTTAATTGCTTTGGCAAGTTTGTTAAGCCAATTAACATCAAGCCTCAACAAACTTTCAATCTTCTGACTCTGCTCCACGCAGTTTACTTTATATCCACATCATAATTTGTGTTTTACTGTTACCAAAAGAAAAAAATTGCAAATTATTTTAAAGATGAAGAATCAAATTTGCATGCTTTCTCCTTTCAGTGTTCTCCTGCCTTTATTCCATTCAACTAATTAATAATATAATTTATTGGGAATGATTTATGCAGTTTTAATATGCATTCCATTAAGAAACATATTTAGAAAGCCAAGACTGACTGCATATTTTAAAAAAAGAGTGCAGACTATCAAGCATCCTACAGAGAATCCTAAGAGAACATTAATTAGTACTGTTGACAAATGTGGGGGGATGTCAACTGAAAACTTTCATGTTCACCTGAACTATTGAAATACTACATGCTTTTATCTAAATGCATCCTTCAGATGTTTGGCTGACATTGTTTGGAATGTTTTTATGAAAATCTTTCTTTTAAACTCTTTGGGTGGTGCATGCATATGTCACAATGTGCTGAGTCATGTAGATAGAAGTTTCTGGTACTTTTTTGAAGAAACTGAGTTTTGCCTTTTAAGACATTATCCTTTCCTGAAAAGTGATTTTATGTGACATAATAAATGCACTGAGAGAGATAAAACTGCGGTGTTACCAAACATTTTGTATTTTTGAAGTAATTTATATTGTTAGGATCAAAAGCTGTTCCCTAACACTAACATTAAATCTAACAGGATTTGTTGGAACAAAACAAAATAAAAAGGCCTTTGATCCCTATTTTTTCCACATTATTTTTGAGCATGTTTCTGGCCACTTGTCATTTTTATTGCAGCATTTACTTCATTGTCCAGCTATACTTTCTGTCTTTGACGATTCCTTGTTGAAATGGTAGTGTTTTTATAAGCAATATTTTGCGCTTGTTTTCAGTAATTGTTAGTGCTTTTCCCTTTTCACATTGCATCCCTCTCAGCATGCTCAGGTAAATAATTGATATTTATACTCCAAACCATAGGCAAATTAATCCATTCCAGATTGTAACATCCAGTAAAAATGAAAAAAAAAAAAATCCCCTTCAGGTTCACTACAAAGGAATCATTTTACAACTTTAACTCTTCAATTCTTGCCTGAGAATGCCGCAGTACATAAGATACTGTCTTTTTCCTACTCACAGTAACAGAAGCAGAGTATACTCTATAATTAGATAGGTGAGAAAAAAGGTTTGTCTGGATCTTCAATTCATAAAATATTTGCATAGCGCAAGAACTTCAGCCTTACTGTCTTCCTTCACTGAACATCACTTGCCATCTGCTGGCTGACTAGCAATTAAGGTGTTTTTGAATACAATTTCATTGTTATTGTTTGTCTTCCTAATTTTAATGTAATTTAATTTGAAAGAAATTAGCATATCTTGCTATTATCTATTTCTGAATTTTACCTTTACTTACATACTGAACAACCATGAAATTTCACCACTAATTATACTAGTAGCTAAAGAAACACCCATTCCAGATTTTATCAATCTGAGTCATACTTTAATGTCTTCTGATATGAAGACAGGAATTGTCTTAAATTTAGTAGGTTTTGGATAAACAATCTTCAAAATAAAACATCAGAAATCAGAAAATGGGCTGAAATTAAGTAATATTTGTATGAACTGTGGAGGAAAATCAGAAGTTTATGAAATTGTAATGGATAAAATTAGTGAAAATATTTGATCATAGACAAATAAAAAATGCAAAATAAATTCAAACCTATGTGAAAAAGTAGACATCTGACAAAGAGTAAGTAAGAAAATTAAAATCTAAATTGTTAAGGAAAATTTAAATGACAACCATCAATAAGGAAGAGTAGCTTATAGTTATTTCATAGATTTATGAAATGGCAGGTTCCACCTTTTTTTTTTTTTTTGCTAACCTCTGCCATATCATAGTATGCAGGTAGTTTTTCAGCAATAATGAAGTTGTTCAAACAACTTCCATTAAGAGCTTGGGGTTATTTTGCAGAAGAACAGAAAAGTAATTCTCTGGTCATTTACAACAGACCAGGAGACTAAAGAGCAATCTCCTTGTCCACAAGTTTTTTCCTAAATTACTTCTTACTGAAGCTGACAAGCTAAATTCAATTGAAATCTAAGTGACTGAAGAGGATGCAAATTAACACAATCTCAGTCCCTAAAAGAGATGCAGATACATTGTAAACTGGGAAAGAAAACTTAGTCAATTAAAAGCCAGTTGAATTGACCTGTGAGATACTAAGTCCAAAATACTGTTCAATACAACATTTTGTCCAATATAAACATTAAAAGAGTAGGTTACAACACTGTAGTTTGTGGTAACATTTGACGTAGGATCATTACCAACACGTTACTGATGAATGAATATACCCAGTAACAGTGTAATAAATCTAATGAATAGTACTCTTTCTTCTTAACTAAATTTTATAGCTTGAAAAATTGTACGTATTACTTGAAAGTCAAGACTTTGACAAATGCTAGTAGGACAAGCCTGAATGCTATAGTTACAAATGCAGAATACAGAATTGTGTGCTTCTCACACAACCGATCTTAGACACAACCAATCCATTACTCTCCTGAAGGAACTACAAATAAAGAAGGAATAGAAGCCAAGTAAAGGTCAAATCTGTAGATATAATTATCCTTTTATATCAAATCCAGTGAGGCAGAAATAGTATTTGTTTTTTTGTTTCTAATAGAAATGAAAACAAACATTTTTGTCAATCAGCTAAGAAATTTTATTTTGCACAAGAAAAGCAAGGGAAAATTGAGGCTAGATTCAGAACTTATTAGTGGTTCCTCTGCCATTCAATTATATATGCATAAGTACTCACCTAGAAAGCAGAACAACTATTTTTGTATTATTATTTTTAATCTGTGATTTTTAAATCACCTTCCTTTCCAAGAGCATGTTTTGCACCCAGTTTGGATTACCTGGGGGGATAAAGCCTGGTGAGTGTAATTACATATAAATATTTAAAAACATTTACTTGTCCAGATTAAACAGGGACTCATTCAAAATCCTACTTTTATTTTCTAGTTCAATAGTTATCTGAGAATTACCTGCAGATCAGCTGCTCAAGGCATCACCCCCAACGAAGACATGAACACACACACTCACACGCACACAAACTATAAATTTAATGACTTATAAGCTATATATAAGCTTAGTAGTAAAATAATATTGAACTACTGAGTTGCATGCAGTTCTCAAGCAGTTGAAGCACAACTCCCGTATTGGGGAAATGTGTAATCAACTGTGAAGCTTGTTTTGGGAGGGAGTTGTTAAACGGTCTGAGTACTTGGTTGTGGAAAACAGCAAATTAACAGGGACTGCTAAAGCTGATACAGCTTCCTTGCAGAAGGACTGAGCAATATACCTACTCTGGCTGATTTTTTAGTGTCTGAAAACTGTACTTGCTTGTCTTTTTCTCCTAATTCTCCAAGATGCATTCTTTTCAGCTATGTAAAGGTTTATACCTGGCTTACAGAAAAAGCTTAGGCATGTCAAATCACATAAAAAACTGTTATCTTTTATTAAAAATTTTTCTTATGTTACATTCTTCGACTATCATGACTACAATAATACTAATACTGTAATGCCTAACTTCTTTGAATGTTGCTAATATGGGGAAACAGTCACAATGCTATATTTTTATACCCTACAATTTTAAAATTATGCATAATTGCACCATTATAACATAAGATCTATACTTTTTCAATCTTTCATTTCACTTTGATTTCTTCTAGACTTTCCTAAGCACACATTTCCTAGTGTACTGTATGTAAATAAAATCAATTTATTTAAAAGTATACCTTCAGTTCTTTCTTCAGTACTTTCTTCTGAGTAGTTTGCAGCCTTTCTGGCTGTTCAAACTATCAAACAATATCGTAGTTATCAGGTAAAAACTGTATTTCTCAAAACACCTTGAAAGAGTAGAAGAAGGTATTCTCAGAATAAGAAAATTCAAGATTTATGTTTTAAGAACATTAAGGTAGCATGTTAAGTCGTTGGACTTTTTTTATGGAAAGAATGGGGCTATTTCTGTGAAAAGGTAGTAGTGAGTAACTCTCAGTAGCTGTAAAGGTAAATTGAAAGTATTTAGTAACTATGCTTTGACATGAAGATTCTTTCTGTTACTGTTTTAAGTAAGAGGAACACGTGATCCAAATACCCAATGCTACTCTTAAACCACTGTGAACCATGTGAACCATTTATTAGCTAAAAAGTATTTCCATTTCACCTTCTTGGAATGACAAAGCATATAACGGAAGTTTGCATATGGCCAGGAAAGAAAAATCAGCCTTATGCCAATTCATTTATCTGGAAATGGGAAATTATAAGAATCGTATTAGCTAAAACAATGTCATGAAAATTCTCCACAATTCTTAACAAAATAAATGTGAAACCCCTTCAGTGTCTTACAGGTAAAGTCTCTCTTTTTCTGTAAGGGCTTGAACATTTCTACTTGCCACTGAACCCACTCCTGTGATAATGTAAGCAATTGTAAATTTATTCAACTTACTTATAGAATTAGCAATATATTTTTGTCCCACTTACTCTACTGACTTAATACTCTCCAACATTGGCAGATTGAATGTAAGAACTACCTGGATTTTCTCCTAAATTTATTTCTAGTGCATTTATATCAATTTGTTCTTATGCCAACTTTGCACTTTAACTCTGTAATGTATTTATGAAAAATTATAAACCCATAAAGCCTTCATTTCACCAGGATAAGTAAGTCAATCTGGTTTAATATTTTTGTCTAAATTGAGCTAATTTCGTAACTCCTTTTCTGCATCTGTAGAAATCTGTTTAAAACAATGACCCATACAGCAGAGTATTATTCAAATTACTTGTTTAAGGAATACAAAATAGTTTCTTCACGTGATAAAACTATAAAAGAGGCTATTCAGAATGAGAATTCAGAGTATTGTTCACATAGCCTGGAGCTTATTTGTTTCTATTAATTACATAGGCAGATCTTTCTTATAATGATAATGTTCCAACTAGAAATCAACTAGAAACATTAGGTCATATCAATTTTTCCCAATAATGCAGATGAAGTCCTCTCTGTGTTTTGGCACAACTCCTTAGCTATTGCAAGTACATGGCATGATCAGCCCTACAAAAATCAATGACTTTTTCATATCTCCATTAAGTTCTAGCTGATGAATTAGTACAGACAGGATTTTGTTCTCTTTTGCCACTTCCAACTCAGAATCTCCATGCATAAAGACTTTTATTATAAGCAATCATACACTTTATACTAATAAAACTTATTTTCTGTTTCTGTTTCCACGGACTTAGTACTTCCTGTTCTGAATCTTTTTATGAGTGATGTTTTCCATATCTTTGGGTTAGGTAGATGTTTGCTTTTCGTTCTTATTAGTGAGATCCCTGGGATACTTTGAATACTATTAGTCTCAATTTAAAGCAAAACACCTTACAACCGCAGCTCTCATTCTCCACCTTCAGAATAATTCTCTGTGTGTCTCTTCATGGAATACTTTGCATCACATTTCTACAGCAATTAATTGTTGAGAATGGTATAGGTCATATATGTGAATTAGCTCCAAAAATTACATCTGTTATGTCTATGAAAGTTTATTCCTTGAACTGTGCTTTTTTATTTTTTTGGTTTTGAACATGAATCATCATGTCCCATATAGTACACTAATCTCAATTTCAAATAGATAGAAGTAGTTAAATGTAATTCTTCAATAAATGCAATTTGTTGAGAAATAAGTACAGACAAAAAATTTTTCAGGTTTCAGTGGAGAATCTCTTTCAATATAGAGTAACTAAATTATGCTAGGTAAGCATTTAGCATCTGAAATATATAATCCATGAACATGTTCATATGAATATTACACAAGGACTCATTTGTTACTTTTAAGACCTGATCCACACTAATCTCACTGCAAGGACAGTTAATCCAGTTACTTGCCTTTTGAGTATATTGAAATACAAGAGCTTTTTACTTATTACTTAATTTAGGACATGATAAAAGTGCTCCTCCAAGTGAGAAAAGCTGCTGCTTTTATATTATGGACTCTGAGGATATTATATAATTGAAAGAGGTTTAAAAAACAACCTCTCAGTTATGGAGCAGTGCCAGTTTTGCTGAGCTGCATATAATATTCTGTGTGACAGTCTGTTAACTGGAATAATATGTGAGTGACAGTTCCTCAGAAGTGTAGGTTGGATAACTTTTCAAAAAGGAAAAAACTCCAACATTTTCTGTTCTTTCCTGCCATTTCTGACTCCTGTAATCAATTTTTCTACAGTAGCTTCATTTTACATTTTTTGTTTGAATATGTTTTATTTTTATTCATATCTTTTGTAATAGTAAAAAAAAAATAATATTTAAGATATATTACAATTTAAATAATTATAAACACTGGTTTTAATTTTTATCCCCCAATTTCCATTCCCACCACCCACTCTTTTCCTATTATCTAGAAATCTGGGATATTTTATTCATAAACGTACAAAAAATATACTTCTGGTATGACATCTAACTATGTGATGCAATTTAGCAAGGATAGTAAAACCATCTCTTAGAGCAGACATTACATTACCATGTAGAGACTTTTTTTTTTTTTAGTACATGCAGACACTTTTATTGGAAAGAGAGCAGAATATGTAACCACTAGGTTGTTGATTTTATGCGAACATTAAGAGAATAATATGAATCCCAATGACAAAGCGAAAGGGGAGAAGCAAAGTGTTGTAAAGACTTGAAGATCAGACTTCTGAAGATTTAAGAATGCATTTGTTCTACTTCTGCTAATAGTAAATCTCAGATATATTTTTTGAAGTTCCTAGCATCTTCTTTCAGAACATCCTGGACTATAATTGGCAGAATAGGTCTATAGACATCTTGGCATTGCTTAGTAGTACATTTGCAATTGTGCACAGACCACAGACTTTGAGTGCAAGTTGGTAAAATGTTCAGATTCACTTTCTTCAAAGACCAGATGGAGTCAATTCAAGTGAATGGGAGCTGTACCTCAAGCATTCCCTGAGTAAATGTGAGATTTTGAAAGGGGATTACATTATGTAAGTAATCCTTTGCAATCCTAAATAAATTTGCTCAAAAATCTTCACTATAGTCCAGGACCTACCTCAACAGCCTGGGTCATGCCCCAAACCTGATTAACATCGGCAGAGATGTCATGTTGTCCCCTACAGTCTTTAACAAGTTTCTGCCTTCTAAGATCAATACATGGGAAAAAGGTGATGCTTTAAATAGTGAAATAGTGAGGTCTGTGGATGAAATGGACTAAATTAAAGTCTGAAAAGAATTTTCTTCTTATCTAGTCTGACCTGCTTGTTCTCCAGAGAAACTTTTAGTGATTTAGAGGCTCTACATGCTAAAATAGTGCGTGTTCATGGATCCCAATGAAAGCTTCTTTCTTTTCGCCATTTATGATTCTTAGTTTTGAATTTGTTTCCAGCTGTAAATGTGTCCTCGTCCTTTCTAGTGCAGGCTCTCTTCTCAACCACATAAAACCATTTATAGATGGTTTTCCAAAACTGAGCACTCTCCAATAAGCTCAGTCCAGTCTACTCCCATGGAAAGTTTTCATGCAGGATGTGAAGGTCAAAGCCAAACAAGTGGACAGCCTTCTTTCCTGTCTTCAGTCACATTTTCTTCAGCTGAAGTCTATACCCAGAAAGCATATGACATTGACACAAATAAATAGTTAAGCCGCTGTCAAAAACTCCAAGTTAATTTTGATGTGGAATCAGTTAGGTCTAAAATGCAGCAGATGTTATTCACCTAATTTTCTACAGTCTAACTCTACTTGTGAACTCAAATATAGAGGAGAAACTTAGCTGTTTGGTGTGGACTCTGTATGCATCAGAATTACTCTACAGTCCATGTGTTGGAGCATTCTTCTTTGAATGGGACCTGTATTCTGTATAGTTAAGGTGGAAACTAAAGTTTTGCCTTTAATTGTATGACTGGATACCTGAAGGTGCAGTGCAATAACGCATAGACTTCGACAGCAGATCATGATCAATTGAAGACAAGTTTATTAAAATCTACCAAAGCTTTTATACTCTTAGCAAGCATCTGTGTATTTTCCCATTAATTAACCTCCTGCTTTAAGTGAGTCAGAAAAGCATCACTCAGCACAAAGGCAGTCTTTAACAACTCAGTGTCCATTGTTGGGTAAATTGGGGCAACCTTGATTTATGTATCTTCTTCCTTTGCTATTGTTTCCCAGGGCTTGAAACCAAAGACATCAACAATATCCTGTTGTGTTTTTTCTGCTACGTCATTTGTTTCTATCCTAGGCCCCTCATGAAGGAAATAGTTTTTTGGTTTTGGGGTTTGTGTTTTTTTTAGGAAAGGTAAATACCCATATGTATATTCCCCAAAAAGGGACAGATTATTTGTTTAAAATCATACAAGAATGGAGAACTGTTAGTCACTACAGTTTACAATTCATAACTGATAGACTTATAGCATAAAAGAGGGTACTATCTAAAAATTGTGGGATAGTTTTCCATAGAATATTCGTGGAATTAGAAAAAGAATGAGATGAACCTAATGACAGGTTAATCATTAACCACTACATAAATCAGTACTGAATAACATAAATAAATGCAATTTACTCATACTTGCTCCATCTGACACCCCCTTTTCCTAAGTGTCTATTACTTGCTACAGTTAGAGACAGAATATTGGAAAATGCAACTGCTCCTGTCAAAACAGAAGCTGGCAAATCTTTGGTTTATGAACTCTAATGTGAATGTGGTCACATTACCAGTTGCTTAATATCGTAGATGGTACAGTTTCTGATAGAGACCTTTTCTGGCATTTCATATTAGTATCTTAGTATCCTTCCCATCTACTTTCTCAATTTATCTGTTGTGCATCCCATTTTTAGATTTAAGTGTAGGATTCCTTTCTTATGTGGTAGAAAAACTTAGTTATTTAGAATGAAGTGTTTAAAATTCAGTGTATGAAGTCTGTAGATGTTATAGAAGAAAATGAAACATTATGTCTTCTTGCTTCTTCAGGAAATCTGTTTAGTTCAGGCATGTGAATTTTGTAACTGCAACTCTGCATCTAGAATGTGTGGAGTTTCTGAGTGTGTTTGTTTCTTGGTAAATAAAGAGCTTTTTTTTTTTTTTTTTTTCGAAGCTCTTTATATTGGGATGAAAATGTTCTGAACCTCAAAAAAACACTAATTGATTTACACATTGATGTTCTCCTTTCTGATATTTTCAGGAGAGGTTTAATATAGAAATAGTTCCATTTGAAACTGCAAAGAAAGACAAAAGGAATTTTAAAAAATTATGGATTTATGTATATCCACATCTATCTATCTACTATCTATCTATCTATCTATCTATCTATCTATCTATCTATCTATCTATCTATCTATCTATCTATCTATCTATCTATCTATCTATCTATCTATCTATCTATCTTTTTAAGAAGGACCTGAAGAGCATAAAAATTTTTTCATGAATCACAGAATTCACTGAAAGCTGTAAAAAAGGCAAAGTTTATCACTATTGGCTCATGTTGCTTCCTTGGCTCTGAAACCTGAGATAACAAAAAGAGCCCCATTTATGGGTACTTTCCTAAGTATTTGCAATTAGCCTCTACAGGAATCAAGAAACAAGCTATATAGATCTTTGTTCTATTTAAGGCCTATTGGGTACTGCTATACTAGGAAGAAAATAATCATATAGCCAATGAGGTGTGGTAAAAATAAAGTTATTATTCATGGTCTGCCAGTGTTTTCCTTTGATATCACAATCGGCTTGCGATTGCTATCATCTTTGCTCATCTTTGCTCATCGCTGCTCATCTTTGCTTATCCCAAGATTTATATCAGGTTGGCATTCTTAGCATATACTCAATTATTCATCATCATATCCTGTCCACTACCCACACAAAAGGCAGAACACCTTGCTGACAATATGTCAAGAAATATTTAAGATGACATAAACCAAAGCTCCATATCTATGATAAATTTAGCAAGAGTCATTTTATAGTTTATGTAAAAAATAGCAACAAAGTAAATTTTGTCAATATAAAGACAGATAGCAGATACCTTTTTAATGATAATATTCCAGTTCATCAACCATCTTATGGTCCTATGGAAAAAAGAGAACAACCTACAAATTTACTGGACTTTCCCATTCACCACCTGTATAGACTAAATACATCTGGCTGCTATGGCATTGTCTCCTAAATCCCATCAAACCCTAATGCAGAAGAATCATAGTCAACAAGCCCTGAAGCTGCTTGGTGGATCACTTTTATTAATTAGCACAGAATAAATAGCTGATGTGTTTTCAAGGAAAAAGTTCAAATCAATAGATGTGCATCATGAAGGCAAGCAAATAAAATTCAACTTCAGTGCTCAGAATTTCATGTTCACTTTTTGCAGACTTTGTTGATCACACCTCAGTGACTCTTTTGGTTATATGTCATGGACTATTTAGGATCATATGTTTTTCCTGTAATCAGATTTCTCCTAGGGAAACTACTGTCCTTGAGCAGCTGCTCTACCTGTCACATTGAGCAGAGAAAAATGTCTATTTTGAGGTGCAGAGGCAGCTGGGTTTCCTTACTAGGTGCTAAAGCAAATCTCAGTCAGTGTCTAATGAGTTTACACCAAGTTCTGGTCCCTTGTGACATCCTTATTTAAACAATTCCTTTTTCAGTTATAGTCCTTGTCAAAATGAGTACTATTAACACCTAAATTTCAAATATTTCATATATTTTACCTCTCTGTGTGAAAAAAGTGGGACAGTAATTTTCACTGTTGACTCTGAGGAGTGTTCCGTGAAGACTTTCATTTTCATTTTTATCTATCTATAAAAAAACCCAAACAAAAAAACCACACTTTCTATAAAATAAATAAAAAAGAAAGGGGAAAAAAAGCTGCAAAGCAAAACCAATATCCTTTCCTGCAAGGCAGTAGCAAGGAAAATTATCTTAACATTAAGATGCACACATTTTTATGATTTACCTTTATTGTTGAAAATATTTAATAAAATTTTCTATTCCTATGTAATCAATATATAATTCATAA
>VXBA01000862.1:189901-222280 GCA_013399895.1 Serilophus lunatus | reverse complement strand
GGGGGGGGGGGCGGGAAGAATTGCCAATTTTAAAATAGTATCATAGAATCGGTTAGGTTGGAAAATACCTTTCAGATCATTAAGTCCACCACTAAACTATACCCCTAAGTGCCATGCCTATATATCTTTTATATACCTCCAGAAATTATGACTCAACTACATCCGTGAATAGCCTCTTCCACTGCTTTTTAACCATTCCAGTGAAGACATTTTAGGCTATTTGCTCTTGTCCTGTCACTTCTTGCTTTGGAAAACAGACTGGCTGAGAGTTAACTGATAAGTCAACTGATGATTTTGTGTTCCATAGCAGATATGGAAACAACATTATTAGAAACTCAATGCTAAACAATACAGGTTTTTTGATCTTTCTCACACACCCCTTCTTTCCAAGTCATAGTGAAGTTGAGTTGCATAGCCTATGACTGAAGAACATTTATATTACAAAGATCAATCTAATTCCACTGTTAGTCTCCACTCATAAAGACGCTTGGAATTGGAGGTTGAAACTGTTTTTTAGGATTCAGAGGATTGCAGAAGACTCTGAAAGAATATTCTCTTAATTTTTTTCCGCATTTGCTATATATATAAAAGTACTTTATTTCTGCAAAGACTATACGTATCTTATTTCAGTAAGTTCTCAATTATCTTCCACTTTGAAGAGAAAACAAGTTCTACCCTAAAAAGTATTTATGTCTAAGGTAAAACCAGGAGAAAGAAGTGAATGTACTTGGTTTTCTTTGACAGTTGTGGTGGGCTGGCCCTGGCTAGCAGCCTAGCACTTCACTGCTAATAAAAGAATGCCTCCATGGGATAGAGAAAAAATCTGAAGGAAAACAAATGAAGAAACTCATCAGTTAAAATGAAGAGAAATTATTCACCATTTACTGTCACAGGCAAAAAAATGTCTTTGCTTTGGTAATTTAACTTATTGTCAATTAACATAGCCTAAACATTGAATTGCTCATTGGAATGAAAGGAAACAAAGAATGCTCAAAAATACTCTAAACACTCAGGAAAATACCTTTTCTTTTCCCTTTTCCAAGCTCCACATCATTTCAGACACCTCTCCTTGCTGCCTCATGGTGTTCACTTCCTTTATTATACAAGTCCCTTTGAGGAGGATGGCACAGGAGCAGGATCATAGCATAAACCAGCTTTTGCTTTCTCATTTGTATCTTCTTCAGCATACATCCTCCATGGGCTACAGTCCCCTCAGGATGTCCCTGTGCCTCCATAAGCTTATCTGTGGCCCTCTATTCCTTCAGAGGTGTTACCAGTTCTGCCATGGAGCACCTTGTCCTGCTCACTTTGTTCTTCCCTTCTCTCTCCTTCCTTCCATCTCTATGTTTTCTCATCTTCCTTAGATATGTTTTCACTGAGGAATCACCAGCCTGACTGACAGGCTCAGCTATGTTCTGTGGCGGGCCTGTTGTGGCGGCAACTGGAACTGGATGTGTCCAGTGTGGGGGCAGACTTGACATCTGCCTATGGATGCCAGCCTGTGCATTAATGTATTTTTGTAGGACACTGTCAGAAGCCTAACTCAGCATCTTGTGTGAAAATCAGAGCATGTAAATCAGATACTTAATTTATTTCTGAAGACAGAAATACAGAGTTTAAATTCTAGAACAGGAAAATAAGATGGCTTTCTTATAATTTAGTTCATTGTCATATGCCTTTAAACTGCTCATCCTCCAGCAGGGAATTGTCAAAGCATGATGAAGCACATGCTTCCAGGTACTACCAGGTACTACTGGCATGGAGTCCAAGAACCACCTAAAATCTCTTAGGTACCTTTATCCAATAATGATTTGTCCTTACCCATTGCTAGAATTCAGTACAGGCAAATTAAGATAACAAGATTATAAAATATCTAATACAAAACATACTCTGATGGTGCTGCAGCTGTATGTCAACATGGACAGGAATTCCAATCAAATATTTCTATGAGAAAATGCCTGTTTTAGATATTACATTTCCAAAATGACAGTATGTTCCAGGTCTAATTAAATATGAGACAAACTTGTCAAATCATTTTTAACATATTATGAGGATAAAAAATAAATTTTCAAGCCTTGGTGCTTATATTGAAACCCTAAATCAAATATGTTTCAAGCTTGCAAAAATAACTAATTGTTAACATTTTCATCTCGTTATTCAAAGCAGGATCTCTAATTGTAAGTTTATTCTCATATGCATATGTTTGAAATGTGACAAATATTTATCAAATGGCATGCTTCTTTTTAAATTGTGTATTTTTTCTTAACAAGTCTATAAGGAAAATAAAACTAGTGTAGAAAAGTATTCACAAATCAGACAAATAATACTACTGTTAATAAATAAAGACTAATTCCTATTCCACTTCGGTTCAAGTAGATAAAACCAATGAAAAATAAAAATATACTCATTTTCCTCATAATTTTTTCCAATATTTATATGACCAGATAACTTTTCATAACAGTATTATTTATGAAAAAACATTTATAAATCCTTCTAGATTCTGTCAATTTATTTATGTTTGTTTCAATGCAAAGTTTATTCTTGCTCAGCCACGTGTAGAGTTCCCATCTTCAGTTCCAAGATTTTCACCCTTCACTGCCTCTTTGTCAGCTCGTCACAGAATCGCCGCATGCTTTCACTCACATAGCTCTGTACATATTGCATCTAAACTAATCCTGCAGCTTGTGTGCAAGACTCTTACTCTGATCATAATTCAGGCCTTCTAAGGAGCTGCTTCTTTTATTCTGTAAGATAATATTTCTTTATAATCCTGGCTTTTTCCTGTGTCATTTTTCATTTCAGCTTCTCCCTTTACATTAGAATGTAAAGGCCTTAATGTCAGGGACCATGTTACAAGTGCAAAGATGACTTACACACTGTGAGTGCAACTAATAAGAAATGCTAATTAATGCTATGTAATAGAATGTGAGTATGAACAGAATATACAACAGCTCAGGAATACTGGAGCTTCTTGTTTTGGAACAAGAAACTATGATTACATTAGGTAACCTGTCACCCTGTAAAAGTGAGAAATTTAGAACTAGAGAAAGGATAGAAGTATTCTCTGGATAAAAGATAACTTAACTGAAAGACATCCACTTGTAGCCAGGCAATCCAGCCCAATAGAGTGGGAATAAAAAGGCTGATTGTCTAGAAACACAGGAAATCAATACCACTAGACTCTTGGTAACAAAAAAACCCCAAAACACACTGAAACTCTCAAGTTCCTTTGAGCTTCTTTGTACGTTAATCGAGCTTTGGATACAATTGTTAGTTTCTATGCTACTTGGACTAACCAGGCCATTTTGTTTTCCATACAAAGAATTAAAGAACTCTTTGGCAGACAATCTCTTCAGAGTCTTGCTCCTTGTCTTATTGTTACTTTGTCAAGCAAACGCATAACCTAGGATTTTAGCTTTGCTTTTACAGGAGTTTGCTAGTTAGACTCTCTGAATCATCCATGCAAGAAGTGATGGTAGACACTTGCTTTGCTACCATTGCTCTAATACAGATATTTTGTTTTGTGGCTGAGCCACCACTTCAGAGAAGACATCCTAGGAGAGACAGAAATGTAGGCCTCTACAGAATGGCAGGCAGGGGAGGCTTTTCTGTGAAGAGCTGCATTTTGCTTTACAGGAATGGTGCTGATATGCACTTGAAGTGTGGCATTTCTGCTATAAATGGAAGATTTTGTAGTGCTGACATCTGTTAGTTGTTCGATAATATAGAACTTTCTCATAGCTCTTTAATTGAATTATCGATACCTTAAATAACTGTTGATAAAACAATTGCTGAAATTCTTTAAAATATATTCATGTTTTGAATTTACACTGCCATTTAGGAAATCAAGATTATTTTTATAACTTTTCATAACATTGTAATTAGTATGCGGATTTTTTTGCTCTCCTTGTAATCCTCACTCTTCTTTTTATATTAAACACAATTTTTTTTAAAAAGATAAATTTAATACATAGATTTTTAAACATAATCTTAGATTATCACAACGCCATCTTGCATTAGGACTGGGTACTATGGCATTTCCCAAGCTGAATATGTCTCAATGAAGTCCAAATTTGTGACCCTATGGATTAAATGCAACAAATGTTGTGCGTGCTTTATAATGGACTTACTCCAGTGAAGATTTTCTGGATAGATGCAGAACAATTTGCTTTACAGTTGTCACATTTTACTGTCTTATTTTCAACCATAGACTCTGATCAGGTCCATGTTTACAGCAATCAGAAGGCTTGTGAGTAAAGAATAATAAAATGTTTATTGAAGATCTCTTTATTCAGCTTATCTTCATAAACACGAACTACGAATGAACAGTTATTTTAGATCTAAATTAAGTAACAAAACGGATGTGAGAATGTGTTGAAGTACTCTCAGGTGATTCAGAACGGAAGTCTTCTCCCTTCATGAAGCATTGTTCTCTTTAAACTAGTATAAATATACCTCCCAGTTACATTATGAAAAAGTAAAAATTATTTTAGACAAAGAGTAATCTTCAAAAGAGTTTTGGAAGTTATGTTGCCGAACAATATGAATAATATGTGACTCTTTTGATTTCAGTTTTGGGTCTCTGATTCACATTTGTCAGTTTACTATATTTCTGGCTATAATTTTATAAAAAATGAAACTGGTAAATTTTTTATTATGCAAGTGCAATTGCATTATCCTTTTCAAGTATAACATACAACATTTGTAGATAAAGGATAGTTGATAAGAAAGGCTCATTAATAGCTATAGAACTGAAATAATTGTGGATCAGGGTGATGAGTGTAAGATCCCAGGTTCAAGCTACATGCTCATCCAGGAGTTATACTTTTAAAAAAATTTAAGGATCTAAAAGTGTACTGCACTTTTGCAGAGCCTTTAGTTCTTGGGATTGCATAAAGAGAAAGCATTCTATATGTTTTCCATGAGATTTCCTTTATTTAGTGAGAAAATAAGCATTTTGGAAAAGTTTAAAAGGTGTTACATACAACCGAGGGAAAGCATTCTACAAAGCACCAGCACATCTCAAACCACAAAACTTAGAAAAGTACAACCCATCAGTTTTTAGTTGCCCAAAATATTAAGAGTAACAAAAGAGACTAAGAGAAGTAAAAAGATCAAAAGAAGAGAGAGTAGGAAGAGAGGAGATTATAAGATATTATCACATATTATTAATTATATATTAATTAATTATTAATTAGATATTATTAGATAGCTAGTCCTGTGGCTGTCCAGCTCTGCATACTAACACCAGATCTCCAGAAAAAAAGGGCAAGAGGGAGCCCCTGTGCTCCTCTATTTATGGCTTTGTCCCCCTGTGGCCACGCCTCCCAGGTGGGACAGCCAGCACTGACCATTCAGTGCCTCCCAGGCAGGAGTGAGCGGCAGTGCAGCCAATCAGATGCTGAAATAAGGGCTCCAGGGCCATGGTGTGGGTGGGCTACCAGGCTGCTCTTTTAACTGTCAGCTATTCCATATGGGATCTGTGAGCCCTGCCCTATGAGTTCTGTGCCCCCTTCCCCCATACACACAGAGGTTTTTTCCAACCCAATAATAAAACAATAATTTACTGATCTCTCATCAATAATTGGCTCTCACCAGTAACAGGGGGTTTTTAACAGTTCTCAAGTTTCTTTGAAAATCTAAAGAATGTCAGGTTCAGTGGATTTTTTCATTCACTGATACCTATTGTACTTGGTGCTATTACCTGCGTAACACAAAGAACACTGTAAACTGACTAAAATTTTTTTGTATTATATATTATGGTTTAGCTGGAATGTTACTTTTAAAAATGCACTTGGTTGTTTATTTTTTAAAATGAGAATTTGATGAGTAACAAGATTCTGATAAACACTTACTTTGAATTCTTAAGCACAGTCACAAAAGGCTTAACCATGATTCTGAATTACTAAAGAATTTGGTATTATTTCTAAAATCACAGCAGATTGAACTCTGTGTTCTATTAACAGACATAATTAACCACCTGCACTGATTATTTGCTTGGATAGGAAAGGATTACAGAATCTCAGAATCTTCTGAGTTGGAAGGAACCCACAAAGACCATCAAGTCCAACTCTTCAGTGAATGACCCATAAACAGGATTGAACCTGCAACCTTGGCATTATTAGCAGATATTTATTATTTTCTTGGCAAGAAAGTGTAAAACCTCCATTTTGGTTTGTTGTTGGTTTTTCTTTGTTTTATTTTTTTCTTTTAAATTTCACTAATAGAATTTTGTATTTATAATACAGAAACACATAGGAACACTTTTGATAACTAGTTTAATTGACTCTCGTTTTGCTACAGCTTATCACAATTGCTTCTGCAAATAGGTATCATTACCTCCCAGCCATCAGGAGCTTATCTCAGGAGAGTTAACACCTTTTTTCAAGTTCATTAACTTTCTCACAATCATCACCTGAAATGCTTGAATGATTAAATCTCATTTTCCTAAAGCTTATAACTTACTTATATAAACTCATCTTCTACAGCGATCTCCTCTATGTATGTGGCATCATTAGCACTCCTTCAGATATTAATTGGAAAGTAATTTCTTCTGTAAAGATTTTCATATTTTCTCTCACAGTATTCTTCTGGACAAAATGTCCAGCACACAACTGGATAAACACATCATGGTTGGGTGAGCAACTGGCTCATGAGTCGATCGCAAAGGGCAAGAGTGAATGGGGTAACATCAAACTGGAGATTAAAGGACATTTTTTCTTCCTATTGAATTTCTATGTATTCTACATTTAAGTTTACAGCTTTCTCCTCCCCAAACAAAAATCTCCTATGTTGGAAATCTCCATGTTTACTTTGCAAGAGTTCCATCACATAGGGTTCATTTGCTCTGCTCTTTAGCAAATATAGGAAAACCTAGGACATCACTGATATATTCCTGCAAGAAGTTATTAGGCACAGACTACATTCCTAACCCTTTGCATTTCAAGTACAGGGAGGATAGAGATTCTAAATGGTAACAAATGCCTCTAAGTAGCTATTGTGATTGTGCTTATGCAATGTCTTCTCCTTGCAAGTGTAAAATAAAAAAGAATTTTAAAATAGGTACTAAGTTTTTTGACTACTTCAGTCAAAAAGGCAGTCTGTGAGATAGAGGCTGTTGTGTACCAATGATTATTGTCAAGTAGTTGAACAGATGTTAAGTCTGATTACTCAATGAGGATTTATTATTATTTTAAAGTATTTTAGTCTGATGGCTAGCTAGCAGCACATTTGGACACAGTTGTAATCCTTTTTCTTTTTTTTTTTTTTTTTGTATTTATGCATTTATTAGAGAGAAATAGAAATTTTTGCTTTTACCTCCCATAGTATCACTGAAGAATATTGCATACATTACTTAGAAAACATATTCTTTTAAAAAAAAATCCATAGATTTTTAATGGTACGAAAAATGCAAGTTGTATACATTTGTATTTTCAAAATATGAACTACCACGAATGGTTCTGTACTGTTATTAATCAAGTTAAACCTTCTGTTTGGTGTGACAATGCAGTATTATATCTGTGCAGTAAACTCAAATGAAAAGGTTATGGGACTATTTGATTCCATTAAATATTCAGCCTGAAATAATTAGCATGAGTTTAAGATTATTTCCAAATGCGACATATGCTTACACAAAAATCTACAACAAATATTTATTTTAGAGTAGCTGCCTAGCTTAGCTAATGTTCTCCATAGATATCAAGCTCTATGTCACATCTTAGAATGACAAAGAAAAAAAAGACACAAAATTGAGCAGAAGGAAGAATACTATGACTTGCAAGAAATATCCATTTCAAAATTTTTTATAGTCCCTTACAAGTTTTTTCACAAGTATATATTCATTGTTGAAGTGAAGGAAGGGAAAAAAGATGACCTGTCAAGGGAGAGTGCAATAGTTACTTCAGAAGTCAGCAAAATATTTATGATACAGAAAATTTAGGAGATTCAGACTCTACTACACTAGTAAATTGAACAGTTATAGGGGACTGAGTTTTTTTTGGGGGGGAGAGGGAGGATTTTTTTGTCATTTGCATATTAAAAACCTTACAGCACTTTAAAAGTAAGAATAGCTTAGAGAAAGTGTATCGTGCCAAGGCAATGTACAGTAAACTCTAGCAAAAAGGAATTTGAAAGCTATGTAAGTAAGTTGTTTCTATACTCAAGCATTCAGAAAGCAAAAAACTAACAGGACATTTTGTCATATAATAATAAAAAAATAGTTAAACATCCAATACAAAATTTTTTAAAAAAACACATGAGGTGATGCAAAGAAACATGTAGAACTACATCATTTCCTAATTAATTTATCTTCATACTTATCGTATAAAGGTGAGGCGATGACTAGAACCCAATGACAAATTTGGAAATGCACTAGCAAAAAACAAATGTTTGCAGTGTACTGACAGAAGTATTTAAAGCTTTGAAATTAATAGAAGTGGAATTGTTTATTGTCATTTCATTAATACATGAAAATAAACCATATAAAAATCAAAATGATTTTATTTTTTCATATACTTTTCTATTTTCTCCCCTTTTAAAGGGACATGAGGAGAAAAGGGTAAATAAAAATTTAAAAATCCCGTTTGAAAAAAAAAAAAAAAAAGAAATTATAGGGGAGAGAGAGCTTACTACTTTTTTTCAAAAGTTTTCCTTTTTTACACAAAATATGAACACATTATCAAAATTTATTGAAAAACATTCTCCTCCAAATGTCTTAATAAATACATTATTGTTTGAACAACCCTGTTTATAAATCAGGGGAATGTATGTTACTAACCATGACTTAAAAAAATTATTGGACTATTCTCTTTAAGAAGTCCGTTTATTAACATTTCATTCTAGAGAGTGTCAGTTCTCGCTCTAAATATTCTATACACCATGCAAACATATATCCAAAAACTCGTGGTGGCTCTTTAATACATGTTCAGCTGGTTTCTCTTGCTTCTCTTATCCTGTGACTGTGCATAATTTCACTACAAGTTTGAAAGAATTGAATTTAATGTGTTTCTACTGCTTAAAGGATTACAATAATTTTCTATTTGAACTACAAGTATGATCATTGAAAATGAACTATTTAAGAGGATTACTTGTGTGACTGGATTTACACTGAGAGGCCAGAGTTTTAGCCATAATTCTGTAAGGTCTTGGTTTTATGGCTTTAGAAGTCAAAACTTCAAGAGTTTTAAACGTATCCTTTCGTAATGTAATGGTATATCCACAAAGTTGAAAGATGGATCCACAAGGCAAGGCCTAGGAACAGATTAATAGCAAATGTACAACTCAAAAAAAATCCCACTCTCTAAAAGGCTATTACAGGTTTAAATGAGGAAACTAGTAAGATATAGTTAGGAAATTACAGTCTTTCAACTACTATATGGTGGGAATACAAAAATCTTTTGAGAACAAGATGTACCAAATGAAAAAATATTAAGAAATAATACTGGTTGGGGGGGAAGGTAGGCAAAGGAGGAAGACACTTAAGTTCTGCAGATAGATGCAATTCTAATGACTTGTGAGAAAAGTCAGTATATTTCTGACCCTGCTATATTTTTTCTGTAACACTTTTTAATTTGCAGACTGTCTGAGAAGATGCATGGCAGTACGTATTTTTCTTCTACTACACTTGTGCAAGCCAATGTGCTAGCATATTGGTATATGATCAACTATAGTGATGATATACCTCACAATTAATGAGTAGTGATTAAATGAGGTAATGACACAGAAAAGATACATATTAAGTTAGGAAAAAAAAAAAAAGAAAAAAAATGCAAGAATTAAAAGAAAAAAATGCATGGTACTTATATGTGTTTTATTGTCCAAAACTAAAATCTTGATTTATTTTCAAGCATTTCAGTGAAGTCCATAAGGCTTTTAATAAGACAGCAAAATTGTAATTCTGTATTGAAATCATAATGAGCAATATAGTTGAGTAGTTCTTTAGGTAAGGCACTGTCAGTGTACAATGTGTTCTGCACAAGTTCTTAGGGTAGTCCACATATGGAAGGTGAAAAATTTCATATAAAATTTACTTAGCAAAATATAGAAAAAATTGCAATATGCCACTATCTTGGTTTAAAGACAAATATTGAGATGGGGACTCCAGTTAAATGAACTCTCTCCCCCTTTTTCTTCTCCCCTCTAATATAAAGAGACAAAGAAAATGTGAGATGGTTTTAAGTGATAAAATAACAGTTTGCTAGCAAAGGGAAAATAACAGCACCACAAGGATATAAGGGAAATGGCACAAAAAAGGACTTCACCATGTCACGTGGTCCCCTGGGAACAAAGGGGAAAGAGAATGGCAGAGGGTCCTCCCCAGCAACTACCACCATCTGCCCAAATAAACCAAAGAACACAATAGGAGAACAGGAAGAAAAGCAAAAAACCCAGAAGAACTGCACTGCTTGCAAAGAGCCACATTACCAAACTGGCCATTCTATGCTACGTGATTATGTTCAGTTCTTAACTGCAGCAATGGTACCACTTCAGAGTGTCTTTGTTCCCTGACATGTGTTACTCCCAGCACAGTGTTTACCCCATTGACTTGACTGAGTTGTGGAGTAGTGGCAGGGGCTACAGCACAGGCAGCAGTTCCACAGATTCCTGAGCTTCTTTCATCCCATCATGACATGGCAAGTTGGTGGATCTTGGCTTTGCTGCTGTCCTAGAGAGGCAGGGACAGTTTCCAGCTACAACTGAGATCCCGCTGATTTTTACCTGAAGCAAATCCTCACCTTGAACTCCCCATGCCAGATAGTTGGTGTGCCCCCTTCAGATGGCATAATGGTATGAATAGTTCCCTTCCCTGGCTTGTGACTGTAACAGCCATTCAGTCACAGGACCAATATCATCTCCATTACCAGTATCTATAATATGCTCGCTGTTACTAGTCTGGGTAGCCCGAATCATCATCAAGAAAAAATGTGAATTCAAACCAAATCAAACCCCTCGCTGTCATCAAAATTCTTTTGACAGCTGTCTGGTTTATTATACTTGTCCATTTGGTTTAGCCATGTATTCACCCTTCCCCACGCTGATCTCACTAACTTAGGGAACTGCTTATACATTTAATGAACTCAAGGAGGAATGTTTATACCACCAGGTGATCTGTTCAACTGACATAGCTGCTTATCTAAAACAGCCTCTGGTCTTCTTTGTGTTGAAATAAAGCCATCTTCTTTGAAACAGCTGAGGTCAGTCATACCCTCTATTATTCCGTGAGATTCATGGACACATTATGCGGTATATAGAATACATGGACTTCAAGTGCAGATTGAAGACCCTTTATTACCATACTGTCAGCATTTATACCTGCTCTTAGCTAATAAAAGCATTATGCAAAAAGCAAATTACAAATTTTTTTTTTTTTTTTTACTGTGCTCTCTTGAGATTTCTTAGTTCCTTTTTCTAAGGTCATATTCTCACATGTTCCAACTACAAAGTTACCAACATATACTGTTTCAACATCTTATGAAAAAGCTGTTGTTTGTTTTACTCTTCACATGTCTTCCTACCCACCAACTGCATAATGTCTCTCTCAACCCTGCTATCACTTTGTTGCTCATCCTTCACAACATTGGCCTTGCTCATCTCTTCTGAGCCTTCTTCATTTTAGGGTTTTATTGCTCAGTCATAGACCCCCTCATGTGAAAACATTTCCTATGGCTAGCATTGTCTACTCTTTTTAGATTTTATGGGGTTTATTAGATCATAAACTCATAGAATCATAGAATATCCTGAGTTGAAAGGGACCTAGAAACATTATTGAAGTTCAATTTTGGCCCTGCACAGGACAGCCACAAGAATCATATCATGTGCCTGAGAGTACTGTCCAAATGCTTTTTGAACTCTGTCAGGTTTGGTACTGTGACTCTAGGATAATCCTGCTTGAGAGGGAGGTTGGATCAGATAACCCACTGTGGTGTCTTCCAACATGAACCATTCTGTGATTCTGTAGCCACTTCCCTGAGGAGTCTGTTCCAGCAGCGACCCACCCTCTGGGTGAAAATCTTTTTCCTGATATCCAGCCTAAACCTCCCTTGACGCAACTTCAGTCCATTCCCTCTGATCCTGTCACTGATCACCAGAGAGAAGAGATCATTGCTTGTCCCACTGTTTACCCACATAAGGAAGGTGTAGACTTCTCTGAGGTCTCCCCTCTCCAATACTAATCACCAACAAAATACAGTGTATAAGAAAAAATATTAAGAAAAATTACTCTATGTTTTACATAAATACTAAAAAATAATATNCCAGCCTAAACCTCCCTTGACGCAACTTCAGTCCATTCCCTCTGATCCTGTCACTGATCACCAGAGAGAAGAGATCATTGCTTGTCCCACTGTTTACCCACATAAGGAAGGTGTAGACTTCTCTGAGGTCTCCCCTCTCCAATACTAATCACCAACAAAATACAGTGTATAAGAAAAAATATTAAGAAAAATTACTCTATGTTTTACATAAATACTAAAAAATAATATGTTAACATACTTTTTTTTTTTTTTTTTGCATTTTTTAAGCATCTTGCTTAACAGGAGCATTGGAAAATATGATCTCCAGAGGCTCCTTAAAACCATTCTGAGATTCTATGAAAGCTGAATATGGAACTCTGAATTCAAATGACAGTTTTATATGTAGAACTGGGTGTTCTATTGCCAAAAACCTACAATTGTAAGTTGAGATTAGTATGGCATCATTGTCTGTAATACTTCAACTTTAATCTTTGATTCTCTACTTCATGTATCACTTTTATAGCAGGTCTTTTCTACAGGAGCCAGGGTTTTTTCTGGGGTTTTATTTGCAATGAAATAATTTATCTGTTCCAACATTCCAAACTTTAAGATTACTAAAATGACAATAAAAATTCATCTGTCATTCCACAAAAGAAATTATCTATTCTTAGAAATTATGTAATAATTAAAAATCTAAGTTTACTACAAAATTTTTCTGTCTATATTTCTATGTGACACAATATAGTAGACTACGAAAAGATAGATTAATAAAAACAATAGCCAACTTCTGGACTAGACATACAGAAATGTCACACTTTCTAGACTTGAGTAATGCATATGTTTTCATTATTTGCATAATGAAGAAATGCAGCATTATTTTACACAATTTTATGCAAAATAAGTGCTTTTTCTAGAGAGCATATTTCTAGAGATAAGAAATATTATCCAGATGTGCAGATTTTGAGAGCCAGTGATGCTTAATTCTGATAAAGGACCAAAAGAAGTGAAAACAATTTGTGACAATTGAATTTCACAGATGGAGAAGTAGAGTAATGGTCTTGCAAAATGCAAGATCATGAATTAAATCATATGTAAAATAAAAGTAATTGCAAATCCCTCAAATGGATATTGCAATGTGTTATGGAATTCAGCAGACAAAATATTTTAAACAGGTACCACTTTTTGAATGCTTATGCATAAAACAAGCTCGCAAAATACCACAAAGCTTATGAGACATGAAAGTGAGAATAAAAATTGGATTGTAAATGTCAATTGTGTGATGTGAGTTCCATGATGTTAGTAAATATAACTTATACCTTTTTTATTTAATATTCATGCAAAAAATTACTATGAATCACAAATATTTTATGGCTTCTAGAATGCTGATACAATATTCTGAAAAGCTTCAGGAAACATTTTACCTACAAGTTGAATTAGTTTTTAGATATTATTTACTAAACAGTTAACTAAATATTCCACATTTACTGTATGTTCAACTTTGTTTTCAAATCTTCTTAAGACACCCCCCACGACTGATGCTCACAGTAACTCAGGGTAAAATCCTCTAGAATTTAGGAAAATTTTTTCCAGTGTCTTCATTTCAAAAGTCACTAACATTTTAAAAGCCAAAATAAGAAAAAAAACGTTTGGAAATCCAGAAACCTTTTCCTTAGTTCTTAAATTATCAAGTTTAAACATTTTTTTTTATCACTCTTATCAAGAGGTGGACAATATATAATTTGCTTTCCTTTTAGAACTCACATAGCTCTCAGTTAGAACAGCTGATCTTAAAAGTTCCCCTACTTCTGTCTCCCTTCTGAAAGATGCCATAAATTTGATTTGTTTCCCTGTACTTTCCAGTGTTTTATATAATATGTGAAAATAAGTGTGGCTGGGTAGAAGAGAAGAACCTTATATAGGTTCCCTCTCCTAACAGATATATACGTATATCTCTATGGAAAGAAGGAAAGATAGTGCAGAAAGAAATTGCAGCTAAGTATTAGCTTTGAATAAGCCCTTACAATGCAGGTGACGAGAAACAACCTCAGAAAGGAGACTGTCAGCCAGTGAGATTTTGAACAGAATAGGGAGGAGCTTTCAAAAACTACAGGAAATACAAACTGATATTTTACTTACCTAGAGCAAATAGCGTTGTTTTTCCACCCAAAAGACCTCTGAAAATTGCTGGATCACAGGAAAGGGTATACCACTCAATTACTCAATGCATATTAGCAATGCTGCTTAAATAATCCTTTTCTTGTCTGATCAACTCTAAGTATTTTGTAATAACAATCCTAGAAATTCAAAACCATTTGTCTCTTGAAAAAAAATGAAAGGGGTTGTATCTACTTCAAAGTGTTTTGAAGTCAGCAACCATCTACCAGCTTTTAGTTTTACAATTTATGGAAGGATTTATTTTTTTTTTACCTTTATCAGGTGTTCTGAGTTTTGTTTAGCTGCTGCTTTTTTTTTGTTTTGTTTTGGTTTTTTTCCCCCTGAGCTCTGGTGAGGTTTACCAAAGCCTACTGGGAAAATGAAGTGCTCTCAGCAGGCAGCATTAAACCAGTTTCTGTTTTCCTCTGACAATTGCAGTCTGCGTGCTTTCTTCTGAACTAAAATCCCTGCATCTCTTTCATGAATGATCAGGAGAACAGCAAAGAATCTCTCTCAGTTTTTGGAGAAATCTATTTTTTGAGATTATGATTCTGAATAAAAATTGTGCCTTTTACTCATCCATAATTGGAGTAATGTTGCTTTAAGAAAAAACAAACAAACAAACAAACAAACAAACAAAACCAAATTTTGGACATCAGTGTAAATGAATTTTGTTGCATCAGTAACCTATTTCCTCTGAGCCAGGAAGTATTTCTGCTTTGACTGCTAACACAAGTGTAGTTGAATAAAATCATCATTTGAATAAAAACAATGTGAGGTCCATCCAGATTTTTTTGGCAATTAAATTCAAGCACGATCTCGTTAGAATTTTATAAAACTCTCTGTTCTATAGTGTATTTCTGCAATTGAAGTTAGTGACAGGATGTCTGCTTCCTCACAAGTAGTTTGAGAGCTGTTCCAGGTTCACTAAGACATTTACGTTAGCAAAATATAACTCTTTATGATCACTATTTGTGATGAGAATCTGAGGAATAATGTTGACTTGAATTTTTTTTTCCTGTCTACAGTTTGTTTTTCTCCTATCAGCAGCTAAAATCTTTTCTTGAGGTTTATTTTTTTGTCTTGGTTACACCCTGAGTGTCCATTTCAGTTGAGATTTTACGAGAACTGCAAATTCATTTCTACATTATACTTGTTAGCTGGTTCATTTTGACATCAACTTAAGCTGTGACTTGCCTATGGTGATGTGGGGATGATGGAAGACTTCCTGAGGTACAGGTTGGTAAAGAAGTTCTGTCTTCTTCAAGCTGACTTCCAGCCCAAAAAGCTCAGCAGCCTTTGCAAAGCAGGATGTTAAGTGCTGCAGAGCTGCTTCTGTGTGAGCAACGAGAGCAGCATCATCAGCAAAAAAGCAGCTCACGGACAAGGTGATTTAGGGTCTTGGTGTGGGCCTTCAGTTGCCTTAGGTTGTACAGGCTCCCATCGGTACGATATCGGATGTAAATGCTGTTATCTTCATCGAGGTCTGCCGTGGCCCTTTGGAGCATCATGCTGCAGAAGATTGTTTCACACCATTAGTTATTGGGAAGGGCTCAGAGAGTGCTTCACCATAGCCACGCTGATCGGATAATCATTTTGAGGAATTTGGGAGGGCAACCTAATCATTCCAAGATCTGCCACAGGCTGCCAGGCAGGCCTTCTTTCCTTGACAGGCAACCACATGGTTTTTGAGCCATATGTTTCTTCATGGACTCGCCCATCTTGGCTGCAAACCACGTGCTTTATGCGCAGGCCTGGTTAGAGCAGCAGCAGCAGGCCTAGCTCTTTTCCCACACATGCACACACATTTGCTGGTTTGTTCTGACTCAAATGATTAATGAAGTGAGATTCAAATCCAGGACCTCAGTGTCCACTTATCTTGTTCTTTCTTTCTTTCTGTCCTTAACTAAAGTCGCAATGAACTATAACAGTCAAGCAATTCTTGACTAATGTAACTCCTTTAGACTGAGCAAATCAGGCTAATACTTTCTCTAACACAGAATTGAAGCCAATTCAATGAACCTAAATTATCTGGAGTTGGCAAAAATGAATTTTCTTTTCAAGATTTATGCTAGCTGTAAGGCAGATTGTTCTTAATACCTTTGCTCTAATTAGAGATCAAATCTGTTGAACACAATAGAGTTTAACTCCTTGAATATGTTAGGAAATTAGTCCTGTTTTAATACTCCTTTAGTTCACAGATTTGTCTATATTTTCAAGCAGTGTAGAGAGATTAGAGAAGATTTTTAAGGGAAGCAGTGAAGCTATCTAAAATTGCTACCTGAAACTCATGCTATACTTCATTTGGGGAATTTACTACAGACTTTACACGTATAGATCAATGATCCATTAGTCAATGGAATACACTGGGTACATTCCTTATGTGAAGAAAGATAATACAGGTAGCCCCAAAACACCAGCCAGTAAAAATATTTATGAAAATTTATTTTCTAAAGGTGAGAACACTAAACATAGCACAGTGTGCACCAGGCACGAAAGAATGCAATGCTTTCCCCCTCTCTGAGCCTTCTTAATGACTTGCCTAGTCACCCCTTGTGAGACCTCCAAAAATAAGTGAAAAAGTTATCTTTTCAGAACGTTAATTCCTCTGCAAGGCAGGAGAAGGAGAAACATCCAAGCTGGCTCTGGTTAAAAATTACTCTTTCAGGCAGGAAAGACTTCTAAGAGAAATGAGTCCTAACTCCTTGTAATAATTCTGGCAGAAAATAATTTTCAACACTTATATCTGAAGTGTTTCTTTCAGGTTTGTTTCATCTGAATATTCACTTGTTTTGAGATTGTTGCATTATTTGAACTAAAATATACTAGGAGGAGATGATTTTGAGTTATGTTTATAAGTATATGTTTGATCTTAATGAAAAGTTTATTGTAAATGCCCCTATGAAATAGCTGTTAAAGGAAATGGAAACAAAGCTATAATAAATTTTAATCAACAACTTAGAGGACTGGGCAATCACCGACTTTATGAAGTTATGCAAGGAAATGTGCTGTATTCTGCAACTGAGATGGAGCTACTCTGGATGTTTGCACAGACTGAGGAATGAGATGCTGGAGAGCAGCACTGTGCAAAGTGATCTGGGGATCCTGTCCTATGGCAAGCTGAATATGAGTCAGCAGTGACCTTGCAGCCAGGAGGGCCTGGAATCCACCAGGCAACATTGCCAGGTGGTCAAGGATGGTGATTGTCCTGCTCTGCTCTGCACTGGTGCGGCCTCACTTTGAATATAGTGTGCAGTTTTGGGCACCACAATACAGGAAAGATAGTACGCTCTCAGAGAGTACCCAAAGGAGGACAACAAACACGGTGAAGGGCCTTAAGGGGAAGCTGTATGGGAAGCATCTGAGGTCACTTGGGCTCTTCAGCCTGGAGAAGAGGAGACTGAGAGTACACCTCATTGCGGTTTACAACTTCCTGGTATAATTTTAAATTTCTATTTAATTTTGTTTTTCACAACACTGCACCCCAAGGTGGAAAGTGGGAGGAAAGAGGAGCTGGCAATGCTGCAGCCCAGCTGCTGGCTGGGGTGCGGAGCTGGGGCCAGCCCTGTGCAGACCCTTGACCACCCATGTGGGAGCAGAGGCTGGCCCAGAGATGCACACCAATGAAGAGAGTGCCCAGGAAAATGAACATTACAGGAATTGGAGAATACAAAAAGCCTAGAAACAGGATTCCATGCTCTCTGGAGAGCAGACCTGTAGGGACCTCATCTGTGCTCCATTCCTGTCTCTGTCGCCGCTTCACTGCTGCTCTAGGAGAGAAAACTGGGAGCACTGCTCTGCTGGTTTGCTGCCATCCATCCGGCATCACACTGCCAGGCCATGTGGCAATCCCTGGATTCATCCCTGCAGCCTTTGCACATCTACCGCCTCATCCTCTCTGCCATGTGGCTCCACATGCAGGTCTGCCACCTGGTTATCATATCCTGTGACCTTACAGCTTCCCCAAGGAGGTCCCAGCTCGCTCCCAGCACCACACCAATGTGTGCTGCTGTCCAGTGTCATGTGTCACTCCCATGCTGTGCCGCAATCCCATACTTCCTTCTTGCTGTACTGCCACTGTGGCCAGAGCTCACCCTGGAACATCTGGGCTGATACGATCTCCAGAGGAGCTTCTCGTCCCCCCTCCACTCTGGAGCATGGTGAGAGGATCCCTTGAGCTGCCTGCAGGAGGGTCCTGGATCTCCTGCCATTGTCACAGCTGCCATTGTGGTCACAAGGACCTCACCAGGCTCTCAGCTGCACCTTTGTGACCCCTGCCAGCCAGGATTACAACTGTCCCGAACGGGAGCCATGTTCCCATGTTCCCTGAGTGAGAGTTGTTCTCCAGTTTTCCTTTGTGTTCTATATTTTGTCACGTACATATAATACTTGTATTTATTATATATATACATACATATATATATATATATATATAAAATAAAAAGCTGTTGTTTCCTTTTCTATATTTTGCTGAGAGTCCCTTAATTTCAAATTTAAACAGTAAATTAGAGGGAGGGGTTTCTGCTCCAGTAGGTCCCACCCTTTGCAATACATTTTGTTAAAACCGAGATACTTCCTCATGAGATGCAGACACTAATCTCTTCTATGAGGTGACCAGGACCCAAAACAACAGCCTGAAGTTGCGTCATGGGAGGTTTAGGTTGTATATTGGAAAAAGGTTCTTCACCCAGAGGGTGTTTGGGCACTGGAACAGGCTTCCCAGGGAAGTGGTCACAGCACTACGCCTGACAGAGCTCATGAAGCTTTTGGATGATACTCTTAAGCACATGGTGTGACTCTTGGGGATGGTCCTGTGCAGGGTTAAGACTTGAACTCGATGATCCTTGCAGGTCCCTTTCAACTCACTGTATTCTGTGAATCTGTGGTTTTAATTTCATATACAATAAGAAAACAGAGTAAACTTTTCTTTTGCATTTATAATCCTCTTAGAGTTTTACATTGCCCATCGTAATTTTCATGCATTCTCCCTGAAAATTGTTTTCATTTTTAAAAAGTTTGTACATACTTTACTAGCATGACTAAATATTTTCAGGTTTAAACATCAAAAGGAAAGGTAGCATGGTGATGGACAAGAGAAATAGATATTTTTTCTATCTGTTTTAATTTCATTCTTCATTTACCAGTAATCAGAGAAGTCATTTGAAGGAATGTAACTGTAGTAAATAGTTCATACATGTTTTAATGGATGTCAGTGACCTTTATCATCATCCTGCCACCACAAGGTCATTTCCAGGATCTTGTTCTATGATTGTGCTATAACTAATAAGTGCTCAAGTTTTCTTGTCCACTGTTGTGGACTTTGTATTTTCAAGTGTGGTAGTGTTAAAGGACAAAATGCATTTAAACCACTTCTGCCTTCTGTGTTTTAATACAGCTATAGTGCAGTTGACTGAAGATGACTTACATAAATTAGTTATGTATATTAAGAAATATTTGAATGGAATTTCACCACAAAAACACAATTTCTTTTGCTAATATTTCTAGCATTGCTTTCTCCCCCAGGCACCATAAACATCAAGAGCGAGTACAACAAACCTGTGAAATTCAGCAGAGTGAAATCAGTAGGACTATATGGAATGTCATTCTCAGTAGCTTGTGAAATTATCCTTTTCTTCTCTAGTGTCTATTGCAACCACAGCTTTCACTGAAAATATCTTCCACACTGGCATCAAACAGAACAATAAGTTCATCATTACAATATCTGTTGGTCAAGAAGGCTTTCTGTTAGGATTTCTATTACTGCTGCCTTTTTAGGGATTTGTTGTTGGTTTTGATACTGTTACTTGCTTTTTTAAGTCTTTTCTTCCCTCTAGTTTTCACATGAATATATTTTTTCACACTCAACCTACCAAAGCATGCGATGTTTTTATTTCATTGATTTATGAGAAATTGAAAATTCTAAAGTCTGCTTCTTGCTTTTCTTCTCATGCCCTTAAATTTAGACCTGCTATCTTCTTTTTATCTATTTTCAAGACCCAATAAATGGTACATATTTTCTAAACTATCTCTAATACAATATCCGTATATATTTTCTTTTTTTTTTTTTTCTATGAGCACTTAACACAATTGCCTTCTTATATGTGTTCTTTTAACAAATTAACTTCATTAATAGTTCATCTTTTGGAAACAGTGGACAACTATTGACTTTTTTTTTTCCCACATTTGTTCTTTCTGCAAGCATTTTGAACCTAAATACATGATGGCCACTGCTAGAGAGACATCCTTCAGGACATACTAATTACTAGAATTACATCAAAGATTGCTTAGCCTTTTATGCTTTCCAACCTACTGCACCCTAAAACAGTCACAGATCCTACACAGAAAGTTAATCTTTAATTACACTGTGTTTAACTGTGCTGTTTTTGAAATGTGCATTGTAGCTACAATCTTCCATTACAATGTGAGAACAGGCAGCCCATAAAAGCCAGAAGGACGGAAGCCCTTCCTTCTTTCAGCTTCTTTCTGTGCTGAGAGAAGCACGGCTCCCTTCCTCCTCAGTCCCTGACCATGCAGTGTCATCACAGCTCTCTTTCCCTCATCTCCCTCGACACAGGCAGCAGCTTAGCGTCACCAGAGCTCGGGCAGTGCTGGCAGAGGAACCACACAATGACAGGAGTCGTGGTATCTTTCACCTTTGGGTTCCACCTACGGTTCCTCTCACTGTCATTCTTTTTCAGAGGCTCCTAGACAGGGAACAGCACCATCTGTGAGGCAGCTTTCCCTACTTCCCTTGCTCCCCAGCCCAGCAACTAGCTCACAGAAGCAGTTTGTTTTTTTCTTTTCTTGCAAATATTGTTGGGTCATTATTTCTGTAATTTGGTTAGTGCCTCAGTGGGGTATGATAGTTTATAGAGCCCTTAGATAAATAAACTGTTTGCTGTTGTTTCCTATTAAGTCTCTTGTCACTTTTACTCCCCCCTACGGTCCAAACCAAGACAATGAATAAAAGACTATCCTCCAGAAGTCCCTGATAAGTTCAGCATTATCTGCATCACTACTCATTCTGTCTATAGATCTTGTACAACTGTAAGGTAGAAATAAAGATTTTGTATTTTGCAGTGCTGGTAAATTGACTGCCTAGCATGTTCAATATTCTAGAAAAACATTATCAAATAATATTTCCGGAAACACTGTATGTTTTAAATGGTGTCTAGTAAAGAAGGAAAGGATCATTTGCAAAGAGTCAGAATTGGCATAAATAATGCAACATTTCCTAAGAATTATTAATTTTGTAATGCAAAATGTAACAGAATATTAGGCTGTATTACAGCATGTCAGACTACGATATAATGTCTCAGGTATGTAAACATCATCTTGTGACTATCCTGTGGCTCTGGAACAGTGACACATGACCACCTTTCCTTTTATCTATTGGCTGTGTTAACTTAAACAATCTTTGCACTATAAAACCAGATGAATTTACAATGAAGAGGAGACTCCATTGGTTTCTCCATTTTGGCCCTTGTACAGCTTGTATATAGACTGTATTTCTTTTCTGGATCCTGTGGATCAGCACCATGCGCACAAGGCCAGTATGTTCTGTTGGCAGTTGTGGTTTCAGAGGGTCCTGATCCCTGACACCACCAAATTGATGATTCCATTATAAGAGATCTCCAAACACAACTGGACAACAGAAAAATAAAAAGGTACAAAGGAAAATTTGGTATGTCATCAAGAAAATTAGAGAGGGGAAGTAAAATTTCACATAATTTGTGGCACTTCCTCTATTATGTGTATATATTAAGTAATGTTTAAATTTGATGTTTTCAAATATGCATCAGAAATAAAGTGAACATAATATCACAGTCCCAGGGAGCAGCAAACATGGGTTGTCTTTCAAGTGAGGAGTGCTGGAAGGGGAAAGTGACAGTGACCTCAGCAACAAGAGGCACCATCTCATAGCTCCCACATGAGAAAGAAAGAGGGAATGACACAGAGCCAGGCAGCAGTGTCTCCTAGGCACGTCCACAGTGAAGAGGCAGGTTCTGAAATTAAGCCAGTAAGTCAAATATTTAGGCCATACAAAGGCCCAAATACCTCTTTTTGAAAATTAGGAAAGCATTCTCTAGCTTCTATTCTGTGTCCCTGTTTGTGAGATGAACATCCTCATCCTGATGATATTTATATATTGCTTATTGCCAGTAATATATTTGAAAAAACTCTTTTTATTGTCCCTCACATTTCGGATCATCTTCAACTCAAGCTGAGCTTTGGTCGCACGAATTTCCTCCCTATAGCAGCAAGCAGCATCTCTGAATTCTTCCCATATCACTTGTTTCCACTGAGCATACATCTTCCTTTTTTTGCTTTATCTCCAAGAGAATATTCCTGTTCAGCCAAGCTAGCCTTCTTCCTTACCTGATTGACTTCCAACATTTGGATAATTACAGTATAAGATCAAGTACCATCTCACTTGCAGGATAGCCCAGGTGAGGACCAACAGTAAGAACCTGAGCTTAAATGTAGCTCCTGCAGCAGGTGAGGGACACACAACAAGCCCCCCCCCCCACGCCAAGCACCTTCTCAGTTATTTTCATGACACTTTGATCCAAGGTTGCAGCTGCATCCTACCAGAGCTGATCAAGCACAGGCAAGAATTCAAAAAATGCGTGTGCTTGTGACATGTGAGAAGGTGGAAAAAGGATGTTCATTCCTGATCGAAACATGAGGACTTGATGTTCCAAACAAGTCTATGATTTATTCTTTTTTGACAAATATTTTTTTCCTGAGCTGTTAGAGTCATGTATCTTCTGTGTGTATTTCTCTAATCTCATTTATACTATACTGTGTTTCTGTCATTAATATGTAATACCTGTTATTAATAGAAATAAGCCATAATCTTTAAGATGCTGTACTGGAATGCAAATAATGGGATTCATTTTTTCTTTTAAAATATTTCCCTGAAGTTCTGCATAAACCTACCTGCTTTAGGTCTCCATTAGTACAAAACAGAGCATTGTGCTGTTTTTCTTCCAGCCTTATATAACTTCAAGAGTTAGATTTTATTCAATTATCTGTGTGTCCATACAAATCTCAGTCTTGAACTTTTCTTAGTCTTTATGAATTACAGGGAATCAGCTGGGGTTATAGCTAGAAGATTTTTTCCTTGCCTAAAGAATACATAAAGTATAACAGTTGTGAAAATCACTTTTAAATTTCATCTTATTACATTGTTTGTCTCATGATTTAGCATCAGCACTTTGCAGGTATTTAATGTCTTCACTGATTTTCCAAGCAATATATGTTAATGTTTTAACTGTATTTCATGCATAGCTTTTTACGTTTTATACTTTTTAGTCTGTAAGTTTTTTCCTTCACTACTTTAAAACTAAATAAACAATCTCTTGATATTTCTTTTCTATCTTCTAGTTTTTTTCCTGTTGCTTTTACAAGGTGTTTTTGTTTCTTTAATGTTATTAATGTAGTGCTCCCAGAATAATTTTTTGGATGCATGAAGATTAATAATGATTTTTGTGAAGCGTATCAGCTATCAAAATGCTACCAGTCACTTATCTTAAGTTCAGATTTATCCCATATAAATATTGTGAAGAAGCACATTTTCCTTACCAGTAGAAACCAAACCTGTATATGACACCAGAACAATGCACAGTTACATGAATGAAGGGCAAAATATAACAGGGCAAGAACTCTTTTTCATTAGACATTCAATAGCTTTCTCTTTGAAGTATCTAAAAAGAAAAATAACCTTTATAAAGATCTATTTTAATACCAGCTGAGAAAATCTCATTATGAAATAGGTATGAAAAGATGGGCTGCTGAATGCCGGATTTCTAAATATGCAGCAATATAGAGCATAGACTTTTGTACCTGATAATAGTGACAGATGTAATAGCAGCTATAATGAATATAATAGTTCAAGACTGCTACCTTAAAAGAAAAAAAATGCTAAATGATCCAAACTACACATTTGATAAACCATTATCTAATGGTATCACTGAACATTATGAGATTCTGAAGATAATAGAATAGTCTCAAAAAGAAAGACAATGAGTATTCAGCAACAAGGCTAGTAGTTTTCTTGCAGATTCATGTCCTTTCTTTCTATGGGGAGTTAAGTCTCAGGGGTGGAAATATGGAGACAGAGAGAGAAATTAAAAAATAGCATATTTGCCTGGCTGTGGAGGTATGTGCTTAGAGTACTGAACCTCTTTGAAGGCAGAACTGGGATTCAGTAATTAAATTAATATAAAAACTATTCTGGGAGAAGAACCAAAGCCGAGTTTCTACTCCTGAGTTTAAAATTCTAAACCTCAAGTCTCCTATTATTACTAGTAGTTAGTCATAGTCCATAATTTTCTGATATCTTCAAAGGCTTAAACAATGCTGGTCACTCTGCTGCTCAAAGGTCATTAGGATAGGTTCACATGCTCAGCAATTTACTAATAGGATACAACTATATTTGAGATGTTTTCATTCCAATTTAGGTCACAATAGCAGAGACTGGATGCCTAACTTTTATATTATCTTATAATTTTCGACAGCTCATTGAGTCTTAATATTTTTCAAGTAAAAGTTTCCTTAAACGTTATCTTTTCTGTTCCATTTTGATCTTTCAACATAGTCTGAAATATGATTCAAAATGTTCTTGAAGTACATGGGGAAAGAAAAGGACATTTAAAGAAATCATATAGTTAAAGCAGTATCATAATCCATGTGCACTTTAGATACAGACCAGAAGCATGTAGGTGAAGAAGAACTTGCATCCACGTGTGATTCCACGTGCTGTGTAAAAATAAGAGCAATGTGAATAAATTTCAAACTATAAATGCTGTTGTATATTTTTCTTAAATGGTCTCCCTTTAAAGATAGACTGTATTCCTTAGAATAATTTTCTCATTTGTAATGTCAGTTTAGAGGCCACTACCTTAAAGTGTAAGGTACATATCCTAAAGTGTCAGATAAGTATACTGAGGGGAAAAATACTAAAAGTGAGAAAAAACATTATATTTAAGAGAAAATAAACTTTTATTAATGCAAAGCTATTGAAAATTTATGAAGTATTAAACATAAACATTCATCATTTTCAGTATGGCTCCAAGAAAACTTCAACTAAAATCTTGCTTTGGTTTTCTTTCTAGAATTACTCATCTCTATGCAATAAAAATTGCTAGACAAATTCAAAGGGAAAAAAAAGCTGTGGAAGATTCTTTAGTCTGTTGTCGTTGACTGCGATGTAAAAACCTCAAGCATATGATTAAGGACCTTTGGTCTCCAGATATGTACTTTGAAAACTAAGGATTTAATGAAGTATTATGTTGTGTGTAAATGTACAGAAAAGGGTTGAGGATTCCTTTCATATTTTCTTTACAATGCCAAATTTCTCAGGCCTACATCTTCAGAATATCCACTTTTATCATAAACTGATAAATCATTATAAGGAAAATATTTACGGTTAAAGCTCATGACTAGAACTTAGATGTTCTGGTTTAATTCCTAGTTTTACACAGATGTCTTAACTTGATTGACATTAGTTTTTGTGAACAGAGGGGGGGATATGGAAAGTATGTTTTTAAACTCTTTCTCTTCTGCACAGTAGTACAATGAAATGTATTAAATAAAAATCAAATCTTTAGCAGTAATAAAAATAAAAACAATCTGAACTTTGTTACAGTGTTATAGATTTGATCTCTTAATTGGATCTAGTCTAGTTTCCCAATAGAGGAATTAAATACTGCCCTTACTTTGTTGTACATTTTATAGTTTTGTAATGAGGCTTTTATTATTGAATTATATTTGATGTGAAAGCAGAAATATTTTCCTCTCCTTGAATTCCTAGGCTGCCATGGAAAATATATACGCATCTTAAAGAACAAGTGTTCTGAAGCTATTCTCAGAAATGAAGCAGGTATGAAAGAGAACGTCCATTTGCCAGGTGAAATGATGACTACAAAATCAGCAGTTCACGTGTTAGTTTGCTTTCTTCAAATATGGATTGTAAATGGTCAGGTCACATGTAAAAGGCAAATGACCGCTGAATGGCGAGCGGAACCAAAACCTACCATAATCAAATGGTCACCAAAGGGAAATGTCTGCTCAGACTTTTACACTGAATGCTGGAATATGAATAAAAATGGAGAAACTGGAGAAATCTCGGAAGAACAAAACCTCAGTATCCCTCAGATATGCCCTTTACAGCTTCAATTAGGTGATAGTCTCTTCATCTCCTCTGAACCATCCTTTCAGTCTTATGGAATGAATTTGGTAAATGTCTCCGAGGAAGAATTTATTAATTGTCCTAAAGCTGATTTTCTCCAAGAACAGTTGATTTTTGTTTGCCAGATAAGAGGACTGCACCAAGTTGACCCTAACTGGCTAGGTGTTGGAACACATTATTTTGCAGAACTTCATAAAAGAGGCCCCCTATTGTGTAACATGGGTCTTCGTCTGAATGTAACTGTGAAGCAGCAGTTTTGTCAACAGTCTCCAAATGCACCATTATGCTCTGGGCATGGAAAATGTCTAAGCCATGTTTGGGAAAAAGCATATAATTGCCATTGTTTTTCACAATATTCTGGAAAATTCTGCCAGAAGTTTGATATATGCTCCACTAAACCTTGCCACAACAATGCCTCCTGCACTGAGAAATCAGAACTTTCTGGAGATTCTTATGAATGCACATGTCCTCCAAAATATTCAGGTATGTATTTTCTCCTTTGGGAAGAAATGTTGCATGGATCATATGCTTTTCTCAATGGATGACAAAACAGTGAAAAGATCATTAGCAAGGCTTTTGTGTAATTTGATTTTCTACTACTACACTTGACAGACCATACTACTCAGTGGTAGTCACTGAGTCTCTTTTGTATGTAGTCACTTATACAAGTCTGTGCAAACACTTGAAGACAGTTTGTACATGCTGACATTCGTAAGTGCATTGTAGAGAAAAAAAAAAGTTCTTACTGAGTTTCTCACTTAGGCCTAAGACGTTAATAAATACTTGTGAGCTTACAGAAGTAAGGGTTGTTTTGTTGCGAGAACAATGTTTGTGTAACTATTCAAAGTGTAGTAATACAGTGAAAAATATTGGTGGTGTGCAGTATGTTCTATATTTCTTTTATTATTTTTAGGGCTATGCAAAATACTTTGAAAGTAATAATATAAAAAAGTGCGTGATACTAATTCAACTTAAATTAATGGGGAAATTCACAAGCAATTCTGTTAAAAACAATCATCATGCTTAATGCTATCAATAAGCAATGCCTGAAATAATCTATTAGCCAATAGAGGAAAGTTTTGGGCAATGCCATAATTTTGTACTGGCAGTACTGGTTCCATAAACAAGCTGTATGTAACAAAAAGAATTAGGATAATAAACCATCATATGCTATGGATGTGCCTAAAAGTAAGCGAGCAAAAAGTGCCTTCCATAATATAAAATCTATTAGAAATTTGAAAAATTCTTGAATTGTCAATAATGTCATAGCAATTATTCAAGTGGCAGGCATAATTTTGTGGTATTTAGACCTGTATGCTGTAATAACATAAAAATCTTGTAATTGGAATAATAATTTCCAGAAAACTGTATATTAAGAAAAGTTCTGTCAAATTCCAGTCCACACGAGAACATCTCTTGTTCTCCATGCTGGAAGAAACATGCAGCTGGATTGATGTAAAAATAAAAAGTAATACAGTTCTAGCAGCATTTCTGCTTTCTAGGTATATGTGAAATTGAAATTATGTGGCAGGTGAGGTTAAGCACAGTAGCTCATAAAAAAGCAGATGAATATCTTTCTGCCTTGCTTTAGAATTTCAGTAATTTTGATGAAAACTAATGGAGAACTTTAACAAAAATACCTATCTATCCATCCACCTATCTGTATTGTAGCTATAAATTTGACATTTAAAAAATTTTCACCAAAACCCCTAAATATTTATTAAAGTTTAATCTTCCTATTATTCTTTGTAATAGGTAAAAATTGTACAGAAATAGTTGGACAGTGCCAGCCATCTACGTGTTTAAATGGTAACTGCATCAATGTTACTCCAAACACTTTTCTTTGCAACTGTGAAAAAGACTTTACAGGTAAGAAACACCTTTGTTGCCTATGTTATAAAAATGATATTCTGTGTAATAATAATGATATGAACGTTTTCTTTATTAAAACGGTTATTTTAGATGGTTATTGCACATTTTGTCATTTCCTCAGTTATTTTTTGGGGTTTTTTTAAATAGGGTTTATAAAATAAAGAAATTAGACTTCCATGTGAGTATTCCAACGTATTAATGTACTAAATGAAAATCATCCACATTATAGAAAATTTCATAATTGGTACCTTTCATCTATTGGCAGTATAACAAAGAAAGATTCATAATTACTTTCTTGCTGGGTCTTAAAAACAGAGTTCACAAGGATCAGAACTCTTTCTAGACTGATGACTTGAGATGATCATGACATTTATATTAATAATTTTAGTATCCTCTTAATAGATGCGTGAGAATTACAAGATGGAAATAATTTAAAAAGTCCAAAATCTCATGGCTTAGGGGTGTGTTTTTTTTAAAAAAGAGGAAGTTAATTGGTTTACTTATGGTATATTGGACAAATAAGATGTTTTCATGAGAAAAGATTGAATCAGAAAATTTATGTAAAGCCATCTAATTGTAAACATTTTGAGGGGTTAAAAAAGCAGTAAAATTAAAATACACTGTTCATTCAGTGCTTCACAGCAGAAATGTACTATGTCGATATAAGAAAAGTAGCAATACTCAGAAGAACATTCTTTAAGAAAGAACCAAGTATAAAACTAGCTTTTGAATATCCAAGGACAACAAAACTTTTCAAAATGTCTCTTTCTTAGAAATATCAAATGTCCCTGACAATCATAAAATATAAACAAATTATTACATTGAGAGAAGAATTGAAAAGGAGAAAAAAAAAAAGCTTAAGGAAGTGAGAGGAATCCAAGAGCTAATCGAGCCAATCTTTATTTTCATAGTGAAAGACTGAAAGTTCTTGATGACATTTTACTTACATCTGTATACAGCCATATTTTTTAAAAATGGGATAGACATGCTGAATTCTAAATTCCTAGTAAATCTGCTTGATATTACTCTCCTTTTTCTCCCTTTCCTTCATTGTAGAAGCATCATGGTTGGCATAATTGTGAGAAAATTGAAAAAAACCCCACCTTTTTTAAGGAGAAAAATCCATTAGTAAAGTTTTCTAGAGTCAGTTTTCCCCCTACTCATGGTCTCTGTGTGTTTTAGAACACATACTCTTTTTTCTTTCATGCAAATTGTCTGGACACATTGCTTTTGATATTTTCCCAACAAAAATCACTTTTATTCTTAAAATTTGAACCAATGAGGGAGACGACAGAAGGAGATATGAGGAATATCCTTCCAGATACAGTAAACCCAGGCCCACCATGACATGAAAATAGTTCAATACTCTGAACTAGTGGATAACAGCAATTGTTACAATCTGTTCTCCAAGTAGCTGTGAAGGATTGAGGAGGGGAAGAAATTATGAGTGTGAACTAGCTGCCTTTTTATTCTCTACTTAGCTAAAAGAAAATGGGGATTACTTTCTTATATCTAAGCATAAGTATCATAGAAAAAGAAGGCAGACTTAGAGAAATCAATTGCCTCAGGTGCTGCTGTTCAAAAAAAGTGTGTAGTATATCAGTATACCTTGCAACAAGGCTGATTTGCAAACATATGATATAATTTCGCAATTATTTTCTAGCAATATGTGGTTGTTTTAAGTCTACATTTCTCCCCATGACACTGTGTTTAGGTGCTTGCTAGCAAAAAAACAATTAATTACAAAAAAAAACCCAAAACCATCCCACGTGCAAACAGGACATCTTCCTATGAAAACAGACATTTTCCTATTGTTCTTCCATGGTGGCTGTATGGTATTTTCAGACAAGGTGAGTTGTGTAATTATGACTCTTGTAACTTGGATGCTATTTTAATTGTGTGAAATTGACAGCAAATTCATAACACTCATCTGTTTTAATATTGAACTTTTACACAGAAAACATAATACCAAGACTGTGCACATTATGTTTAAGATCTTGTAAACTTTGTCATACTTCTTTTTTTCAAAAATGAGGTAAGGCACTGGCAGTAACTAGTTCACATGATTTAAATGAAAATTAAAAATGTTCTTGTTGTAAATTGATGGGATGCAAATAAAATTATAATAAAATTATATTTATAATTTCAATTATTATTTGCAAGTATTTATTCAAAATAAGTAAAGGTTTATTCTTTCCCAATTGAACATTTTTAACATAACAACTAACAGCTGACATTAGGCTTGCTGGTATTCTTATGATTGAATACTCCAATTCATACCAGAATTTGCACCCTTAGACTTATTAAGAAATGTTTAGAGGAGGGGAATCTGGACAAAGCAAGGATGAAGTGGGTACAGAGAGGAGGGAGGTATAAAGTAAGCAGGTAGTGTGTGAACAGTCACTACTTGGTACTCTTGTCTGACTGAGACCTGCACTGAATCACTGTAATCTATCAATTCTTTTAATTAAATATTTCTTAACTTTCTTTCCATACAATCTCACTCTCTCCACATCTGTGAGTGTTGTAAAGTCTAGATGCCAAAAGTGGAGAGACAAAATTTTGGTGTCTCCAGCTGGAGTTAGGCCACTGGTGACAGTCGTCCTAATGTCTTTGGTGCCAGCAGCTGGATTGAATGAGGGTCTCAACATCAGCAGCTGAAGGGAGACTACAGATTGTAGAAGCTTGTGTCTGCAATGAGTCATTTAAGTGCCAGTGAACAGCATCGGACCTTCAGCGGTTGTGGCTCCCATGCCTGATGCTAGCTGAAACAGTTGAGAGTCTCAGCATTAGAGGTGGGGAGGTTGTCTTGACATGAGCCACTGAGAGGACCAAAATGTTCATATTTTCCCCTAAACTGGTGTGTGTGTGTATGTGTGCACATCTGTACCCTTCTGTAAAGTAGATATTACAGCTCAACAGCCTTTTGATAGTTTAGGAAGATATAATCATGACTACACAAGCCAAGTCCACTTATTATCAGCAGGAGATATTACAAGGGCACACTATGTGAAACGCACGTGTTCGAGTCCTGGAGGCGCCATGAGCTGCCGTCCACGTGGCACTCACTGTCTGCAGGAACCCCCAAGAGGGGTCCCCAGAGCCAGCAGCACCACTCGCGGGCCAGCTGGAGCGGCTGCCGTGGGGATACCCACTCCAGCCACCTCAAAAGAGGCCACCGTTGCCCCGAGGACACCTGCAGGAAGCATCCCCAGGCCAGCCGGGACCACAGGAGCCACCCGCGAGCCAGGGAGAGCAGTGGGTGCAGCCGTGACTGCGGCGACCAGTGGGGAGGTACTATGGCCAGCCCCGCCGAGAGCACACCAGCCGTGCCACCCCGCCGGGTCCCCGCCGCCGACCATGGGCGTGCAGGGGCCCGGCACCGGCACCCACAGTGCGCTTGCCTCTCGCAGGGGCCGGCAGCGGGCGATGAGGGCAGCCCGTGGAACAGTCGCCGCCACACGCCTCCTGGCAGAGCAGGGAGGGAGACGCGGGCCCCGGGCCCCGCATCCAAGCAACCGCCAACCCCAGCTCAGCTCGCCGTGGTGCGGGGCGGGTGCCAGCACCACAGGTACAGCCACTGAGCTCCGCTGCTGCCTGCCGCTGCCGCCGGGAAAAATGGCAAGGTGGCAGAAGTGCCTTGGCGCACTCGGCTCCATGCCTACCCCTCCGCCGCCGTCCCATCACGCGGCCCGGGCANCACCCCCTCCCCAAACCTATGACAAGGAAGCAGCAAGAGCATTTCCATTTCCTTCCATAGGACCAAAGGAGAGAATGTGATTTCTGTCTGTAATGGACCTGTGCAGACATATTACCCAGATTTGTTTGTTTGTTTTTTTTTTTAATCAGTTTTATATAACTATAATCAGTGAAGAACTCAAAAGATTTAAAGCAAAGTTTTAATATTATCTTCTTTTATATTTTAAG
>VXBA01000862.1:166936-189859 GCA_013399895.1 Serilophus lunatus | reverse complement strand
CCCTCCGCCGCCGTCCCATCACGCGGCCCGGGCAGCGGGATGACAGGGAGACCCCCCCGGAGGAGAGCCCCGCCTCTCTGGGAACGACGGCTCTGGACCCGCGGGACTTCCACCGCCGTCCCCCCGCGTGAAACCGGGTGTGGGGGGGGAGGAGGACGCTCAGCTGCTCCATGGACACTGTGATCTTGGTACTCCCTTCATATTTAAAAAAACCCCACGATTTTAAACAGGGCAGCAAATCCAGACACCTTCCCAAACAACCTTCCTTCCCCCCTCCCCCCAAAACCCCCCCAAAAACCCCCAGAACACCCCCCCCCCAAAACNAAACCCCCAAGACCACCCCCTCCCCAAACCTATGACAAGGAAGCAGCAAGAGCATTTCCATTTCCTTCCATAGGACCAAAGGAGAGAATGTGATTTCTGTCTGTAATGGACCTGTGCAGACATATTACCCAGATTTGTTTGTTTGTTTTTTTTTTTACTCAGTTTTATATAACTATAATCAGTGAAGAACTCAAAAGATTTAAAGCCAAGTTTTAATATTATCTTCTTTTATATTTTAAGAAGAGCGGGTGAGACCTCGAAACAGGACATAGAGGGATGGCAGAAAACAAATAAAAACAGGAAAAAGTGTTTTGTTTCTATAGGACTAGGTAGAAAGTTTGTGAGAATTCATGGAAAATAGACTGAGAAAGTGATAGCACCTGAGTAACTGAGTAGAAATGCAGAATCAGAGACAGACAAATTTAATGATTAGTATTCAAAGAAGAAAAATGAAAAGAAGTTATAATGAAAAAATAAAAGGAATAGAAGTGGTTGAAGTGAAAACAAAGCCATTCATTGCAAAAAGCCAAAAGTGAGTTTGAGGAATCCCAGTTCTTTTGGGGAATATAAGGTAGTCAGTGAGGCTGATAAGTGAGAGATTGCTGAAATGTGACATTCTTTGTTAACCATAAACCACAGCAAATGCCAAGAAAAAAAGAACTCTACCCCAGCACAATGCTGGGCCTGAAATGGGAGACCTGCCAAAGGCTCCATTAAATCCATAAAATATATCACTATTTATTTTTATGGAAGTGATTGGATAGTGGGGTGATAGATGAATAGACAGATAGGTAGAAAATATAACAAACAGCGATTGCTCATAGTTTGGCTGTCATTATTCATATTTAACAATCACAGTTGTATTGGTGAAGACAAAGCATGCATTTGCAATATATTGGGTTAATATTGATGAAAATATAGAGATATAATATATCTTTTTGATTCTGCCTGTGAAGCCATTTCACTTACAGAGTTATAAATTACTCTAAGAGGAAAAAAACCAAACCACAAGGTGGTATGAAAACTTAGACAGCATATTGAAGTCTTAGAAAGTCTGACAAAGCAAATACTAAAAATAGTACTTCTAGAAAGAAAACAAATTGTGCAGGAAAGAATGAAAGTGACATAGTCGATAAAGTTACTGCCACTCTGAACTCCTGTTTAAAGTCCTCAATATTAAGCCTTAAAAGAAAAATAATCAAATATCCAGTTCATGAGCCAGAGTAAAAGGAAATTGTTAATATTTATCAGTGATATGATAACAATGGCTTATGAAATCCGTACAGAAAAGGAAAAAAAAAAAAAAAAAACAAACAAAAAGAATAACATAAAATACCATACTGTCAAAAAGATAGAAGATATTACCCTTCACAGAATCAGACTCAGCTAAGTTAGAAAAGACCTCTGAGATCATGGAGTCCAACCTTTCACCTAACACCACCTTGTCCCTTATAATCTAGCTGTAATTCCAGTCATTGTTATACTAAGGATTGTGCAAGCAAAAATATATCTCCTCTAAAGATCTCATGACTGAAGTAATATATTGGCCGAATTCTAGAAAACTCCAAAATCACTCATCAGGGCACTGTAAGAGACAAGATTACAACTCAGGTGGTTTACATAAATCTCTTCTTATTTACTGGACAACTGTAACCACAGTGGAACCATTAGTGCATAAATGATTTGCATAGCATGTATCACATTGATGTATTATAGAATAATATGCAGGACATAGCAATAGAAGATAATCAAACTCAGATTTCCCAAAAATGAAATTTTTTGATGGTACTGAAAATAGTTAAAAAAAAAAAAAAAGCAAGCACAACAATAGGAATCAAAGTACCTGACTGCTTATTGTTCATAAAAATGAGAGCTGCAATATTGACCTCTTCTATAATCGCAGTGATTTTACTGCAATTTCTCATAGCAAATGTATAATTTTCACCCTTGCTTAATATTACAAATGTCTGGTGAAAAATCTATAGCAATCAAATAACATATTCATCTATAAATGTTCAAAAGCATTATGATTTACAAATCTGTATCAGATACTCATATAGAAAGGTAATTACACTTGGAAATGTAGACGTACAAAGACTGATCCTTACGGAAGTGAGATGTGCAAATATGAATGAGAGATAATCAGCAGTGACTACAACAATGATGAATTACTTGAATAAAGAAGGTAAAGCTGTGGTAATGAAATTTATATACAATATACAAGTTAGGATTCTCTGTCAATTAAAAAGAGAATCAGAAAAGAATCAGGAAGATTTAGGTTACCTGGAAGTCTGCAGTAATGAAAGTGTTAAATATTATACTGGTAAAGTGTTTTTTAAAAAAATAATCTCTTAAACCCATAAATAAATAGATGGGGTAGAAAACCTATGCATTTTGTATGATCTCAAAGAAACCCCCAGAGAGCTACCAGTATAGTACTATGATGAAAGAAGCATTTGCAGTCTTTGACATTTTATTCAAAGTATATTCAACTGACATATGGAGGTATTCACAGCTTTCAAAATACAATAATGAAGTAAAAAATTCAGTTAACATATATTCTGTAAAGTTCTACCTTTTCATGCAAGAAAAATGAAATTAGGCACAGAGTGACGACTATATGAACTTTTTTTGTAGTCTAGCAAAATGTAGTGTGACAAGAAATGTATTTCCTAAGAGGAGTTTGAAAGACTGTGCTACTGTGAACATCCTATAGAACCAAGGATCTAGCTTGTGAAACAAACAACCTGACTAATTGTAAAATGAATGTTTTGTTTAGAAAGTGACCTCTGGAGGTTATCAGGTTAAAAGCCCCTGTTCAAGCAGAGAAATCTAGTGTCAGTTCCCAAGGATATCTGGTGTTACTGCTGAATTGTACACAGTAGTAATATAAATAAATTAGGATTTCTCATCAAGAGAGACTCTATCATAATCAGAAGTTGCAATGAGGTAATTTATTTTTTTAAAAGTCTTGACACCAAACTATGTTTATGCATTCTATTCTCTATGCAATAGAAAATAACATAGTAGTCACACAGACAAGAACAAGGTAAATATTTTCTTAATATGAACATGTGTTATTTCACTTGGCTTCATCCCCACAAATCAGTGTTGTGCTGGCTTTCTTCACATAGTAGGTCAAACATAAAAAACAACTTTAAATCACATCATCAACATCCAGGTGGAAATGGTAGTAATTATATTTGCTTAACTGATTTGATTGCACCATATAAGTTACTGGGATTTCCCAGAAGAATTAAAAAATAAATCTCTAAAATAAAAATGAGACTAGTCCACGGCACATTTCTTCCACACAAATTGGATAGTTTTTCTATGTGTCACCATCATTACTCTGGTAAATCTGTAAGTTTAACTTAACAAATTAAGCCTTTTTCTTTCTCAGCACCTTCCTGCTCCAAAGCTATGCAGTGACAAATTTCTATCAGAATATCCTAAATCTCAAACTGTGTCCTATGTTTCCAGAAATGTTTTTACAGAGCTGTTACTAAAACAATATGTAAAGACTCAGTTTTATGGCTTCTTCATGAAAAATTAGTCTCATTTTTGAAGCCATAGTAATTTGTAACTATAAGTTATGGTGCTATTTTATAGCCAACTATGAAGATAAAGGTACAAAAATATTTTGTACTTTTCACTGCAATCTCTTTGAATGGTGTCTTTTGTCCACACAGTCTGAATAAGTTTTGGCTTGAAGGTCTGGCCATATCAACATAGGTTTTCTGACACAACTAATTACCCCTAGCTTTACATATTGTGGTAATACTGCTTCCACTCTGCTAAAGACTTGTCTGAAGCATGTCCATGTAATGCTCCATCAGCCTTCTTTTCAACCATTTATGTATGTATTAACTGACCAGTGAAAATAGATTGGAATAATCTATTACCTGACATAGAGATGCCTAGACCAGCATGTTTGTGCTTAAAGAAGCATCCAGCTGTGCTGCTGATCTCAGTAGTCAAGACTGTATCCTGTCACTTTATATCAGCAAAATAATTCATACAGAGTCATATGGAAAGCATTGAGATGCTTATTCGGACGACTGCACATTACATAAAACTGATTTTGAAAAATAAATAGGACACACATGCAGTCAAAATAATTTTTCTTTTCTGTTTAATACACAGGTGAGTTTTTAATGTCCTAAAACAGAACTTGAATTCATCTGTTTGTCATCCATGTACATTTTATCAGTTATATTGTCAACCTAACTAAATTCTCACCTAAATTTTTCAGTTATTCTGTGGTAATGTACAGATCTGACTTTTCAGCATCTACGGGCTCTTCAGTGCTGTGAAGATGGATGAGGACCTTAATTTCCTTGATGTTGATGTGCGGACTTAATCACTTGTTCTTTTGAGCAAAAGAGTTGATGATATATGGCATACATCCTAATAATGATTATACATAATGATTGGTAAAGAACAGTCTACAGCACAGCTATTCTATTAATGTTGATTTGGCATGAAATCTCTCTTACATATATGCTGACAAATACAGATTCCTTCATGCTAACTGTAGTCCGGCCTAGAGGTTGTACTATCAAACAAGTTATTTTATTATAAATTTTTTATCATGGAAAAACATAACTAGTCTGCTTTGAACAAAATCTGCACCTCACTCATTATGAAATAAAGAAAATATGTTTGAAAACTTGCCTGTATAATTAATATTTTTCCTGAAGCCTTCAGGGAGTCTGATCACTTATACTAGTGAATGGTTTAGATTGACTGCATAACATTTCTGTTAAATTTTCCTTGTACAAATCATATTAACTTGACCAGTGTTGTAATTTATCCCCAGTAGGCAGAAAAGCACTACCCAGCCTCACTCAGTCCCCACCAGAAGGATGGAGGAGAGAATCAAAAGGGTAAAAGTGAGAAAACTCATAAGTTGAGGTAAAGACAGTGTAACAGGTAAAGGTGAAGCTGCCCACACAAGCAAAGCACCATTGGGAATTCATAAGCCACTTCCCATCGGCAAGCAGGTCATCAGGATAGCAGGGCTCCATCACCTGCAACGGTGACTTGGGAAGACAAATATCATCACTCCAAACATCCTCATCTTCCTCCTTCCCTACTCATCTTTTTATTTTTGAGCAGGATGATGTATGGTATGAAACAAGCCTTTGATCACTTGGGCTCAGCTATCCCAACTTGTTTTGCATCCCCAGACTCCTTGATAGTGGGATGAGAGAGACAAGGAGCAGAAAAGGTCTTCATGTGTGTAAACACTGGTCAGCCATTACAAAAACATGCCTGAATTGTCACAATTGTTTTCGTCACAAATCCAAAACACAGCACCATACCAACCACTATGAATAAAATTAACTTGTTGTCAGACAACACCGGTAAAATCAGAAACTGAACTGATTAGCTAGAAGTTTATCAAGAAGCTGATTAGCTAGAAGATTATCAGTTCATTAGCTAGAAGTTTATCAGGATTCTCCTTGTAATGTTTTTCTCACTGAGAGAATCAGTATGATTACAATCATGCCTGAGAAGTCATTTTTCTATTTGAAGGAATGAATATTATTTTTCATGTAAAATAATCTTCTTTATATGAACTTTGTCAAAAGCACAGTCTTTCTGAGTCACTAGCATCTCATATATTTTGGTATTTTGCTGGGAATGCCCCAAGTTGCTATTGAATGACTCTATTGCAGCTGTTCAGTAGTTTTAAGCATATCTCAGAGGGGGTGCTGCTACTATCTGCTTCTTGATGGGCAGCTTAAGTTTCATTTAGCACTTTGTCAGAAATGATAGATGAATGATTTAATGGTACTGAATTGTTTGCTCTGCTCCAGGGATTCAAGATTCCTCTTCCATCAGTTGACAGAATTTGATCATATTCATTGGAATGTTGTACAATAGCACCATCACAGGGACATATATAATTTAAGGTCACTGAAAAGATGTTTGATGTTTTACCATTTTGCATTTTGTTTATTTGTATTTTCCTTCATTTGCATTTTAAAACTTTCATTTATGGTAAACAGCTTGCTTTTTTGCCAGTTTTTGCTTTTTACTCCAGCTCGGTGTCACATTTATACTTAAACAATGTCCTGATGAAATTATTTTGAAAAGAATGCCAACTTATCTTACATTTCCCTTTGACAAAGCAAAGAACATCCTCTGAAGTAGTGCATACTTTCTGGCCTGCATCCTTAGTGAAAAAAAAAAAAAAAAGTAATATTCAAATCACCCCAGTATCATTCACTTCATCTTTTTTCTGCAGTGCTAGATCAGTTATACTTTTAGCATTCCTGATAAGAAAAAAATATTTCTTTTGTTGGGCTTCGACAAGATAAGGGCTATGTGATTTCTAGTCAGTGTCTCTCACTATATTTTTTTTAGCTCTTCCTACCATGAACAAGTTTTTTATCAGAAGGCACTGATCTGTTAGGATCCCAGGAAGAAAGGCACTCAGACTCTCTGAAGTCTCATACTAAATGATAATTTAAAATTTTACCTATCAGGGCTAAAAAATACTAAAAGATAAAGTGCCATAGATAATCTTATAGCTCTGTAGATCCCAGTAACACCAAATTGTACAGTATCGAACAGTCTTTCAAACAGCATGCAGCACTCTGTGCTGCCCCAGTCTATGGAAAGTGTTATTTTATTTTGATCATTAAAGCTATTATAGGATTTTCTTAGAGGGAGAATCTTGAACTCTCTCTTGTACTTGAAAATTGCTATCACATTATTTTAAGCCTTTTTTGTTTTCTTAAACTGAATGTAAGTTCATTCAAATTGTCATTGTAAATTATGTTCATTAAAATTTTGATGCTTCTTGTTCTTTAAGCAGGAGTTTCCATAATGATTCAATTTCTTTTTTACACTGGTTTTTAAACTGAAAGAGTAATCTAACTGAGATAGAAACAGAATATGTTTTCTTCAATTATTCATGAAAGGCGATGTTAGATGCACTAATAAATTTAATATAAGTAATTAAAAGACTTGTTCTTTATAAACATAGACTGGTTTGACAAGATTTGTAGCTTGCACTTCCATGTTGTCTTTTATATTTGTTTTTATATAGTATCTTTATCATCTTTCAGGTCCTTCCAAATAGCTTGATTACCTAACATTCTCCATTTCATCTTCTAAAAAGCTAAACAGCATTAAGAATGACTTTCATTAATTTCTTCTTTACTCTTCTGAAGAATTGAATCTGAACCCTTTAGTATGTTAAAATTAGTATTTAAATTGCAATTCCTAGGCATCTTGTGACATATTGCACCCTATAGGTTGATATCTGGCAAGCAAACTGCATGATACATAGGTAATTCTGACATCTGCATGTTCTAAATTGTCTCACAGTGATCTAAGGAGCAAATTACTATGCCTAGACTATGGATGAAGACATAATTTTTACTTCTCAGCTCTTGAAATATTATATTAATGATGAGCAGTGTCCTGAAACTCAGTAGGATACTATTTTTATTTTCTTCCCTAGAGCTATGCTTATCTAAGTCCTTTCTTTAAAAAGGAACTCAAAGGTTTGCCATTTCGTGCCATCAACTTTGTGACACTGTAAAGTTGCAGTTTACTGACCTTCTTTGTTCTTCCGTCATAGTGAGGATATATTGCCTCAATAGTAGTAAAATAATCAGCTGGCTCCTTGTAACACCAACAGTTACTTAGATTCTCAGTTTCAGAACTGGCTTGTCAGTAATCGCACTTTTTTTTTTCTTCCTCCAGTCTGGCAACCCAAAATCTTCCAATAAAGACTTGCTGGCCAAGCATTTCTAGACTCCAAGTATATAACTTTTTCTACTTTTCTGCACTGCTGGAGTTAATATAGTCAAGAATAAAAGGAATAATGCAGTACTGCTTCAGAACATATATTGGAATTATATGATTATAGTAAGAAAAAAATTGCATATTCCCATTCCAATTTTCATATCTGTGGCTTTTAATTATCTATTCACATAGTTGCTTAAAAAAATGTGTGGTAAAGTGCAGATTGTTTGTCTGAATATGGTCAATTAGTATAATTTTCTCGTGTTTGATAGTAGAAATTGCAGAAACCTCTACAAATTTGAGTCATTTCAAACCCATCATATGTGTCCATTGTTCAAAACCGCAACAGTGCCATATAGGGATAAGGGTAGTTTCTGAGCCTGTAAGACTTACAAATTATCACTGTTGCAATTTACATCAGGCAGACATGGACCTGTTGGAGTGATTTCAGGGGAGAGCCACAAAAAATGAAGGAGATGGAGTACCTCTACTATGAGAAAAGGCTGAGAGATGAGGTTGTTCAGCCTTCCAGTACCTAAAAGGGGCTTTATAAGAAAGGTAGATACAGACTTTTCAGTAGGTCCTGTAGTGATAACGATTTCAGGCTAAAAGAGGGTAGGTGCAACAGACCAGATACAACGGGAAAAAAATTATGTTTACTGTGCCCAGAGAGGTGGTAGATTTTAGCAATCTTAAAGGCCGTGTTGGACAGGGCTTTGAGCAAACAATATATGTGAAGATATCCCTTCTAATTGCAGGGAGTTTGGACTAGAAAACCTTTAATGGTCCCTTCCAACCCAAACCATTCTACGATTTGATGACACCATTAGAATCTATGCTTAAATTTGAAAAAGTAGAGGAGAAAACCTTCTACAGGTTACAGAAAATACTTTTTTAATTTATACAGAAAATATTTTTATTAAGACGAGTACTTTTTTCAACTGCAAAAAAATGCAGATTCACAGGGCGTTTTGATACTCTAAATGAATGAAACTAATTTCTAAACACTATTATTCAATTGATTGTTGCTTAGATGACTATTCTTATCTAATTGTAGACTCTCTATATTTCACTGGGTTACATCCTACTTTTCCATAGTGTTTTGAAATCCATCTGTAGCAAGTTTGTAATTACGAACTCCCACTTGTATCGAACTTGTTTTTCAGTGTGACAAACATAATTTTAGGAATTTATTTCAGTGAATTTTTTTCAGCTTACAAAAAATTGAAAACTTCAAGTCAAAGAGCATTCTATATTGAGAAATGCAAGAAATTATTTGAATGGGCTGAAATCGTTTTCAAAATAACCATGATTTATTGGATAAGAGGAACCAAAGGTTTAAACTTTCACTTAGTTTTGTGAAAGAAAACAACCAACAACAAACAAGCCAAACCACATTTATTTCTGTACTTAAGTTTTCAATGCAGTTTTTTAATTTTTGATTACATCATTTACAGCAAACTAAACGTGATATAATTAATAATAATCAATTTAGTAATTATTAGATCTTTTTAAACCAATAAGCTCCTTACTCGTCTCTCAAGTCTACCAATAGTATTAAATCACTGAAATTGCATTTCTATGTAAAGATAATTTCTGGATATATGTGTTTTAACTGCAAGACAAAGTTTTGTGAATTAAAAGCATTATGCATAAGTTTTTGTGAAAGTAATATGATTTTCTCCGCAGTAAGTGGGTATAGCTCATTTTTTATTAAAGTTAACTGTGATTTCCTGTAACTGTTGCTTCTCATGGAGTGAATTCTCTGACTGCTACGCAAGAATTTCTCTAATCATTTATTGTCAAACTTTGGGGGGAATTTAGGGTCCTATTTCTTGTATCTTTGCTGAGCATAGGTAAGTAGCTTTAGAGTATGAAAAAATAGAAAAGCTGATGTTCTTGGTGTATGTTACTTGAATTGGAAGTGAATTAATTTCATTTAGCTCTGTTATCTCAGTTACATCACAGCAAGGAGGCCACGAACATATCAAACTGAGGAGGCTTGAGCCCAAATATGACAGCTGCATGTTAGACAAATATGAAATACCCAAATCATTATGCCTATGAAGTGTGGGTGCCTTGACGATTAGGTGATAGCTGTTCAGAGGGTATTTCATTCACAGTTTGGATGGAGACTTACTTGTCAAAGTTCTGCCACCAACACAGAATCTTTCATGAGCTCTAGGCTGTAGTCTCAGCATCCCTTTCATATCCACCGAATCTTCCATGCTTAGGCTTGTCACTGCTGTGACTTGCCCATGAAAGACTTGATCACTGTACTCTGTGGTGTTCCATGACTGTATGTTGATATGGAATGTAAGCATACACTCATCACTCAATTTGTCCAAAAGAAATCTATTTCATTGCGGGAATAAAGAGCTTAATAAGGGTTTAATAAAAAAAGCTACAGTTTCACAGTTTCTAACTGTTATTATTGTCCTTTAAAGCCAGCAGGTAGTCTCTACTCAATTTTGTAGAAGATCATTTAGCGGGCATCACTTTATCAACACTCAACAACTAAAGAATGCTTTGCTTATGTGTGGGGTTTTTTTTGTCACTACTGCTTTATAAAAAGAAAACAGAACCAGAACTCTCCCTGAAACCCTGTTTATTCAAAACACAGAAAGCCTTGATTTACTATTTTAAACTATTTTTCAATACAGAAACTTGTGTGGATGTCTTTTAGCACAAGAAAACATACATGGAGTTCATTCTACAGTTCATCCATGTAGAGAAATGCTGGGCTATTTAAGGGATAAAGTTTTTTTTAAAAATTATGGCAATCATGACAAACATAGAGAATTTAAACTTGGTGGTTTTATGCACTCTAGAGAATATTTTCTTTAGTTTGCTGCCAGCTTCTGTTATTTTTCTCTTACTTAATCACTGAGTGCTTACTAGTCAACTTGTGGTAGTTTGTTTGTATGTAAAGCTGGAGTGTACAAAAGTAGTAATCTGACATTCCTTTTAACACAAAGCATAGCTACAGGAGCACATCAATCTATAGTCAAGAGAACTGCATTTCTTCTTCATCTCCTTTTGTTACTATGGTTTATTTCTTCCCTCTGGCTTTTCAGATTTCTCCCAAGCTAATGGGTTCTCAGCTCAGAGATACCTGATATCTTGTCATTAATCATTTTGAAGTTAATAGATAGCACACTTTTCAGTAGTACCTTGTCTTTAAATTTGTCCAAATAATATTGAATTAAATTTATGAAAATATAGAATTGTGCCATTTGAAAGCCAAGCCTCTTTTCTTTTTATAGCAAGCGGCCTATAATTTAAAAAAAATAAATCTTTTTCCATCCTTTCAAGAGAACAAAGTCTGATTAAAGTCGTGTTCAAAAAGCTAGTTGCATCTAAAACTGGAGAGACTAGCACCCCATAAGTAAATTTTAATGAAGGAATTAATTTTATTATTTCTAGAAATGTATGGTACTAAAGAATCATTGTATAATTAAAGACTAAAACATTTGGGTCTTCCACCACACCTTTTCAATTTAGAATTGAAAGCTTTGTCCATGACTGTGTGGACAAAATACTGGTCTATACATTCACGATTATGAATTTTATTTATGTACAGTAGTTCAGGTCAAGAGGTACAAATAAAGAAATTTAAATAGTTTGAACATTGCTTTTAACCCATGGCCCATTTGGAACCCATCCCAGACATTGGTGGTTTTGCCTGCAAACAGGCAGAAAGTACAATGGAGGGCAGATAATGATTGTTGATTGATCATTTAGTTTACTTTTAAGAATAATTCTTCTAATTTTGAGTGAGCCATTAACACAAGACATCTTTTATCACTCTTTAGAGGGAAAAAGACCCTGGGAATTTTTATGCGTTTCAAGGAGTTCTGTTCTTGTTTTAATTTTGACTCAGAATGATTTATAAACATAGTAAGACAGGGTTTTGAGAATGTAATTACCTTGAAAACCTTCCAGCACACTGATTGTGATCACAAAAAAGCAACTATAAATTATATGCATTGAACTTAGAGACAAATAACTAAAACATAACAAGTATATTCACATTAGAAATGTTTCAACATTTTATCTGCTTAGTAAAAACAGTCAAAAAAATCACAATTTATTAAATATTCATGTTTAAGCCTCCAATCATAATTACATACCTACAAATGCATAAATACATTGTAATGTAGTTTATATACTTGATTGTAGCCTGCATCAATAACTACAGACCCTTTACATCTCTGCTTAACAGAATCTCTTAAAAATCAGGCTCTCTATGCAAATGGGCATCTCTTATGGGTATAAGAGATTTAGAAAGATTAAGAGAATATCCTTTTAAAAAACATCTTCCATATGTTTATTAATAGTAGTAGTAGTAATAGTAGTAGTAGTAATTGTAAACATATCTCATGATGCAAGATCAACAGTACTTAATTTTTGTAGCCTTCAACGTATTTAAATATTAAAAGTTTTTAATAATACTACGTAATAAGGCAGTGAAATAAGTATATAAGGCCGTAGAGTCACAGACCAGCTAGAAGAGAGATGGGATTACAAATAAGTCAGAGTTACTGATACCAGTAACATAATTTTAAAATAACAAAAATAAGTACTATGGAATAATAGCACCCATCCATTAAAGCCCTTAGAAATGTAGGTAGCAGAATCATTCTTGCTTGTCAACCTCGGTTAATATATCCCTTGAAAAAAACAAACAAACAAACAAACAAAAGATTGTTTCTTCCATAGTTAACTGAGCAGGTTTAGAGGAGAATCTTTCATGTGGTAGTGTAGCAAAGAGGAGAAACAGCCAGGGAGAAAAGAGACAGCAGCTTGCGCAGGACCCTATTGGAGAGGAGAAAGGATCGAACAGACAGGAGTCAGTGGAGTTGGAAAGAACTTCCTAGGAACTAGGATGACTGAAGAGTTAGCCAGAAATATGCCATCCCAGGGGAAAGGAGAAAAGTGAAAACTCTCTTGGGTTGAGATAAAGATAGCTTAATAGGAAAAGAGAAAAGCCATGAACACAGGCAAAGCAAAGGAAGGAATTCTTTCACTACTGGCCAGTGGGAGACAAGTGTTCAGCTGTTTCCAGGAATGTAGGGCTCCATCATGTGTTACAGCTACTTGAGATGACAAACAAAGCAACTCCAAATGTCCCTCCTCATTTGCACCTTCTTCCCCAGCTCTTCTTGCTAAGTACTCCTTGAGACATCTGGGATCAGCTGTCCCACCTGTGTTCCCTCACAGCTTCTCATGTGCCCCTAAGTCTCTTTGTTGGTGGGGCATTTTGTGAATTGAAGAATCACAAAATCGTAGAGCAGCGTGTCTTGGAAGAGAATTTAAAGATCACAGTTTCACAGTATTAACAAGGTTGGAAGAGACCTTGAAGATCATAAAGTCCAACCCATTATCTAGCAGCCCATCAACTAAACCATGGCACCAAGCACCTCATCCAGCCTTCTCTTGAATATATCCAGAGTCGGTGACTCCACCACCTCCCTGGGCAGCCCATTCCAATGGCGGATCACCCTTTCAGTGAAGAATTTCTTCCTAATATCAAGTCTAAAACCTCCCTGATGGAGCTTGAGACTGTGCCCTCTTGTTCTATCGCCAGTTACCTGAGAGAAGAGACTGACCTCCGCCTGACTACAACCTCCTTTCAGGTAGTTATAGACAGCAATAAGGTCACCTCTGAGTCTCCTCTTCTCCAGGCTGAACACCCCCAGCTCCTTCAGCCGTTCCTCACAGGGCTTGTGCTCCAGCCCCTTCACCACCCTCGTTGCCCTTCTCTGAACACGTTCCAGTAACTCATCATCTTTCTTATACTGAGGGGCTCAGACCTAGACACGGTACTCAAGGTGAGGCCTAACCAGTGCCGAGTACAGGGGAAGAATAACTTCCCTAGTCCTGCTTGCCACACCATTCCTGATGCAGGCCAGGATGCCATTGGCCTTCTTGGCTGCCTGGGCACACTGCTGGCTCATGTCAGGTCTCCCATCCACCAGCTCTCCCAAGTCTCTCTCTGTCTGCCCACCCTCCAGCCACTCCGATCCCAGCCTATAGCTCTGCATGGGGTTATTGAGATCAAAGTGTAAGATCCAGCACTTGGACTTGTTGAAACTCATCCCATTGGAATCTGTCCATCCCTCTAGTCTGTCCAGATCCCTCTGCAGGGCCCTCCTACCTTCAGATCAACACCTGCTCCGAGTTTGGTGTCATCTGCAAACTTACTAATGAAGGGCTCAATCCCGTTGTCAAGGTCATCAATGAAGATATTAAACAGAACTGGGCCCAGCATCAATCCCTGAGGGACACCACTGGTGACCAGTTGCCAACTGGATGTGACACCATTCACAATCACTCTCTGGGCTCGGCCATTCAGTCAGTTCCTAACCCAGCACAGAATGCTCATGTTGAAGCCCTGGGCTACCAGCTTCTCCAGGAGTATACTATGGGAGACTGTGTTGAAGGCTTTACTGAAGTCTAGGTATACTACAATCCACAGCCTTCCTCAAGTAGTTCTTCATCTAGTTACAACTCCTCTGCCATGGGCAAAAATACCTCCTATTAAAACAGGTTTCTTGCAGGCCCATTCTACCTTGCTTTGAACACTTCTAGAGATGAGGGCATCCACATCTTCTCTGGACAACCTGAAAAGGCCTGGACACTGTGAGCACTTCTTAAAAATAGCTAGAACTCTGATGTGTAACTCAACACTGTTTTCAGCACAATTCCTAAACATAGTATCATGCAAGCGATTCTGAAGAAAAACAGTTCTATACCAGCCAAAATAATAATAATAATAATAATAAGAAGAAGAAGAAGAAGAAGAAGAAGAAGAAGAAGAAGAAGAAGAAGAAGAAGAAGAAGAAGAAGAAGAAGAAGAAGAAATTTATAATTGAGTAAAAATCAAGGCTATGAAGACAGAACAGAAGATAATATTTGAAAATATGGTAGAATAAAGGACAAGGATTAAACCCCTCAGCCTTTTAGCTTATTGGATCATGGGGATTTTGAGGATAGATGAAATTTTGAAAGGTTCTTTATCTTGTAAATCAGTGTTCTGAATAAAATCACAACTGAACATTTTTCCATAGCAGAATGAGTAAAATCAAAAAGATGCAGGTTTGGATGGCAAGGCAATAGGTTGATGCACAATCTGAAATGCCTGCTAAAGAGGTTACCATAAATGTTTCAGATATATACACCAGATTGCCTTTTTTTTTCTCAGTTAAGGGGTAAATACACGACTGATTAGCTGGCAGGCAGCTTCCTGCACCTGTTAGAGAGGTGCTTGTGTAGTGCACTGAATGTGAGATTATTACGATTAACAGTAGAAGGCTTCAGGCTGTGTGCTGACCTAGCAGTGCAGGGTCTCAGACCCACCTTGTTCTGAACTGGATTTTGTGACTGTTGCCTCCCCTGCTCCAGCTTCAGCTCGAGGGTGGCCCCCTCTGAGGAGGAGAGGACACCACCCATTCTGCAGTCATTGCCAGGTAAACAATAGCTCTATTTTTGTGCGTGCTTGAGGGACAGGATTTCAGCTGGTAGCCCAGGAAAGAAAGTGGTCTTTGATTTCAAAAATATATTTAAAAAAATCCAAGGACAAAAAAACCCCTGGTACACCCAAATAAACCCTGGACTTGAGACAGGACAAAGAAATGCCTTCCATAAGCATCATACTTTTCATCAGGAAGTTAAAATCTGCAGCATATTTATCACTGAGTCCCCTATGCCATTTTGTTACTTCCTGTAGTTCTTGATCTACTTAAATCCATCCTACCTTTACCATTTCATACCCCATTTCATCTTCAGCCTTAACACCAGCAGAAGAATAACACTGGTTTCTAAACAAGTGAGACAAGATGTATATCTAGAAGTTTTCGTGCTTTCTGGGTCCATTTCATTTCATGAAAGGAAATCAAATACCCGCTTTTCAATTCTGACCAGGGCCAGGAATTTTGGGACCAAGAAAACACCTTGGACATATTTGCCCCTCAGATACATTTGCCCCTCGGACACTCCAAAATTTTGAAAGTCTGTCTACCACCTTGCACTGCCAAGACGAATCCCTCAAGCTCCCAAAACATCATTTCGGTTCTGAAACATCATTTTCAATTCTGACCAGGGCTAGGAATTTTGGGACCCAGAAAGCACCTTTTCTTTGGTTTTGCTGTTAGTTCTCCAGTTGTTTTGTTAATGCAGTTCTGTGGGTTAAAACAATTGCTACACTTTTCTTCCTGGGATCATAGGAACAATGTCTTTCTGCCCTTCACCACGGTGCTTTAGCTCCCTGTATATTTCATTTATCATAAATTCTTTGCTTTATGCTCATGCTGCTTACTCTGTTGCTCACAACTCTGCCTGGATTCCTGCAGTTTCAGTTGTACTCAGGAGTGATTTCACCCTTTCTCTCCAGCAGCTTTCTTCTATTCCATAGTGCAGTAGGCAGGAAAAGTTAAAACAGATGACATTTGTTTATGCTGCTCATTCACTTATTTTAAAAAGAATTTAACTTATAGTAACTTATACTGGCATTTTATAGCTAGTTAAAAAAATGGCCTAACAAGTCTTTAACCTTTTCACTTGGAGCTCTCTCCACCTTTAATAAAAACTTCCTTTAAGAATTGAAGTTAAGTTCTTTGTATAATGGCATGCCACCAGGAGTTTGTGCTCTGAGAAATACTTCCAGACACAAAGACAGAGAACGGATATCACCACTATTCAGTATATTAATCTTTATCTCTGGGATAGTGACTAATTACCATTGATGAAGGAAGGATATTAGAATTCATTGCACAGTTTTCTTTACTCTTCAGAATTGACATAGAAAGATGAACATATTTAAAATCTCAAAATGCAGGTTTTAATACAAGATATTAACTGAAGTAATGTAAATAAACAACAAAATAACTTATTACTCACTGTTATGGCTGCAGTTTTACCTTACATATGAATTTACCATACCCATTTATAAATTTCACCTTTCAGATCCTCAGTATTGCAGTTTGATATTTGAAATGTAACACTTCAGAATTCTGCCTCAAGATCTGATCCTATGGCAGGACCCACTAGCATCCATCTACACTTACAAGGTAGATGTACTGGTTTTGGCTGGGGCAGATTTAATTTTCTTCATACTGGCTAGTGTGTGGCTGTTTTAGATTCGTACTGGAAAAAGTGCTGATAACACAGGGATGTTTCTGTTTCTGGTGAGCAGTGTTTGCATAGCATCAAGGCCTTTTCTACTCCTCACACCACCCTACGGATGAGGAGGCTAGGAGTGTCCAAGGAGTTGGGAAGGGCCAGTGGGATATCCCAGACCCTATGATAGCATGCTTAGCAACAAAACTAGGCAGGTTGTGTGACCAGGAGGCAGCTGCGCAGGGATTGGATGGGCTTCATTTAAGTTGGTGGTAAGAAATTGTTTTCATTTGTATCGCTTGTCTTCATTGGGATTTATTTCTCTCTCTCTGTTATTTTACTTTTATTTCATTTTTTGTTGTTATTACTATCAATATTATCATATTTTGTTTCAGTTATTAAATTGTTCTTATGTCAACCCACAAGTTTTCTGACTTCTGCCCTTCCAGTACTCTTCCCGCAGTCCTGCTAGGTAGGGAGGGCAGAATTAGCCAGCAACTGTGTGATGCTTAGATGCTGGCTAGAGTTAGAACTTAGCCTTGCCACAGTAGAGTGCATGGTGGGGGAAGGGGAAACATCAGCCATCAATTGAAACAAGACAGGGTCAGACTCAAAACCAGGAAAATCTGTTCCACTGTGTGGTCAGTCAAGGACTGGAACAGTTTGACAAAAGAAATTATAGTTGTCACCTTAGGTGGTTTAGAAGACCAGACTAGATAATGCCTTGGCTAACCTGGTCTGACCTCAAAGTTCGTCTTGCTTTGAGGAGGAGGTTGGACTGCAGACTTCCTAATGTTTCTACCCTTACCCTTTTGATATCTGTGGTGAAATTATCTTAAACTAAGTGTAAATAACAATATTTTTCACCACTTATAGTTTCAAATTAGGAATAGACCCAAAAGTAAAACACATGCTAAATCTACACCATTAAGAACAACTTAGAGTTATATAAAGTGAGTCTTTTTACAATGATGTTTTGAAATCTCTTCATTTTCCATGGAGTCTATTAGTACAGAGGGAAAATGAGATATGACTGACTCTTGACACAGGATAGGATCCTAATACTTATCTGTGAAAGGAATGATTATCTTGAATACATTATGCATTTCACAGCTCCTTTATCAGTTCCCTAAACTCTAAACAAAAAAAAAATATATTCACTCATATCTTAACCCTACTCTCTCTTGCTCAGTAAATATGTCAATATGCAATTTATACTTTTTTGAATACATTCCTAAAAGTGAACACAGCAAACACTTGCAGACTTACTTACTCATAGCAGACACTGAATATACGTAGTGGGTTTTTTACATTTGAATACAAATTATGAGGTTTTATAGTTTGGGGGCTTTATTGAGAAAATACTACCCATGCATGGAAGTGGAGCTGAAAGCTTAGGGCACCTATGCTGCTGGACCTGTGATGCCAACACAGTGCACTCAAAGGAAGTCAAACTTTATCATCATATCACAGATCTGCTATTTGATATTTCAATACTTTCCAGAGACCAACCCTCACTTGGCTTGTCTTCCCACTCTAAGGAGTATCTCAACTTCAAATTTCTCATCCATACTTCAGAAGGCCTTCAAATCAATGCCTCCAGGTGCAATATCCAAGGAAATTGGTCACTACATGACTAATGTTTCTATTCAGGTATGAGGCTTTATTCTGGTAACATAGTGTACCCTTTCCTCATTCTTATCATAGTTTCAGTCTTCCATTCCTGGATTTGAATCAGTAGAAAGAAAGCACCTCTAGCATCCACATGCAAGAAGGTAAGCAAAGAGTTTTCTAAAAACATTTCATAAACCTTCTTAATGAAAGAAAATCTCTATAGCAGGCAATCAATTCAAAACCATGCAATTACAGTGGTTATTATAATATTGTTCATAATTAATTAAAATGCAAAGGACCATAGGACTTACAGTCTATAATAGTATCATATTACTTGTATCAGAGTCTGAAAATCGATGATTTGACACAATATATCTTGAAAGTAGCCGTCTGTTTTTTGACATTATACCATGTGTCAACAGAACATAATACCCAGTCTACTTATTTAATGAAAGAAATTCAAACACAAGAAAACATGAAAATTTGAGTTCAATTCTTTTTCTGTTTTGGAAAACTGATGACTCTACTTATTTTATGGAATTAGCAATGAAGCAGAATTTTACAAACAATATCACTACCTCCAAAAGGGATACAAATCAGTGCATAGAATCAATGTTGCTGCAAACATTTCAGTAAAATAATGTCTGTCTTCTTTTAAAGGGGATTCTAGTCTGTATATTCATGATATGTAAACTATTAAATAGAAAAAAGCAAAATTTTTCTTACAAGGAGATAATGACAACCTGTGAATTATGACAAAAAGTCACTCTCTCAAAAGGTTTTGAAACCTTACAAAAAGATTTGAGAATTCCTTTGTCCATTTTGCTGACAGATTTAAACCCCCTTAAAACTAATGTAAGTCCTAAAATCTGTTTGCTGAACTGTTCAAACTTAATGCCAATAAAAGCAAACTTAGACCATTTAAATCTAGGGCATTTTCAAAGTGAATCAAAATTATAGATGCAAGTAAAAATACTATATATGAAACATTAAAAGATTGCTTTAATCACTGTCCATTTTAATTTCTTAGTATATGAGTGAATGAAGTCTGTAAATGAGTAGACAGGAATACATCCTATTTGAAGTTGCTTTTCTTCCAGGATACAGTAACAGTAATCAGTCACTTAAAAATATGTTTTAGCACATTAGCAGTAAAAACAACAGACACAAAAAGATTATTTTTATCAGTTTGCCTTTGGAGATTGCTAAAATGGGAATGCTTCTGAAGATAAATCTGTTGTAACACCATATTATTTGATTCGCTTTAATCCATTCATTTGGCAAACTTTCAGATATTCTTCATTGATTGACTGCATGTCAGCATCAGCTGTGTGGAGTTTGGTATCTGCCTGAAATATTTGTTTAGCTTGCTGCATTTAGTTAGAAGAAAAGTAAGTATTCCGGGCACAACCAGTCTCAGATATGTTCTTTAGAGGCAATGAACTGTCTTACAAAGACGTCCAATGTAAGCTATCGGTTCTAAGGGGGGTTAAACTGAACATCTAGTTTTTAAGTAAGCTGACCAAGTCAGGTCATATGAACAAACTTGCTTTTTATATATTACAGATGTCTCAAATTGTGTGAGAAAATACAGTCTTCTGTAGAGCTTTCATTTACTACTGAAAGGTTCTCATTAACCTAGCAATTGTCTTCTGCATTAAACTCATGATTTTTTTTTTTTTCATTTCCCATGGCTTTTATTATATTTGATTTTGTTATATTGCTGTCATTATCTTGCTGCACATCATTATGTATCATTATGTGTTGATATTTAAACACAAGATTCGGTTTTACTTCACAGTAAAACTGAAGTCTTAAGAGTCATCTGTAATGAAAATATTTTGATAATAACATGTGTAAACTTGTTATACATACACACTTCTTAATTTCTAATCCTTTTCCAGATGCCATACCTACCCTGCTCCTTATATTGGCAGCAGGGGTTTGCTATGGTCAGTGCTTCTGTGAGCATCTGGATTTCTTCACCAAAAAGACTATAATATGTCTGCTGATGTTTACATCTTTCTTGCTCTAGGATCTACTTAGAATCAAGAATAATTGTTTGGTAACATTCTTATATACCTTTCTTTTTCTTCATCTGTAGTTCCATGTTACATACGAATTTACTGTACATGGTGGATTTTATGCATATTAATATCTGTTGGGTCTGGTTGAGATAAAGTTCATTTCCCCATAGCAGCTATGCTTGACACTGGAAGTTAGAAGGGTATTGATAACACACCAGTGTTTTGGCTGCCGCTCAGCAGTGCTGGCACATCAGTGCTTTCTCCCTGACATTCACCCCCATCGATAAACTGGTGATGGCCAAGATCCTACGATGGGACACAACTAGCACAGCTGAGTTAATTTGACTGAGTTAATTTCCATACCATGTGACATAAACTCAGATATAAAAGCAGAGAAAAGGAGGAGGAAGTGGGGATGTTTGTTATATACAATGTTTGCCTCCCCAAACAACCACTACACACGCTGAAGCCCTGCTTCCTGGGAAATGGCTGGACACTGTTTGCTGGTGGGAAATAGAGAATAAAATTATTAGGAGTTTTCCCTTTGTTTGTGCATGTGCAAACTTTCTCTTTTGCTTTACTAAACTGCCTTTTCTGAACATACGAATTGTCTTCCATCTTATTTTCTCCCTTCTCTTCAGCTGGGAAGGGGGAGTGGTAGAGCAGCTTGGTGAGCAACTTAATTTTTTTTCCTGTAAGACCTGTCCAGATCTGCTCCAGGTCCTTCATTGATAAGCTGTTTACAGCTATGGGTTCTCCAGTGCCTTGAGTGTGTCTGGTCTTCTAACATTCCATACCTGTACTGCCCTATGCTGCATACTGTGTCTACAATTTTCAAGGCCTCTTTCACCATAGCAAGCCTCTATTTCTTTAAATTACATCACGGTATTAGAGCTGTAAACCCATGGTGATATTAGCAGCTTTTTACAATGACTATCCTTTTTATGAGAGATCCCTCCCAGACTTTTTTTTCTCTCAAAAATAGGGCCTTGGCATTTAGTCAAGCACTGAGTACATTGTACTCCTACAATGCTTCCAGAATTGCCGGGTGCCCGCAGTGCTCAGCCCAATATGCAGGGATTTGAATACTCCTAGTCTGACCCATTAAATAAGTGCTGATGGATGTTAAATTTGGAAACTTGTGAGTGTAGCAGATGTGTTTGACCTCGAAGAAACAGTTCTGTAAGTTTTGTGTCAGTGAAGCTGTGCAGGCCCTAAGCCTCAGGCTTCAAGAGACACTGAAATGAGGCCTTCCTTTGTTTTTTTGACATCTATAAGTGATAAATGATATTCTATTGTTTTCAATAATAGTAATGTGCCAACCAATCACATAATCAAGAAGGTCACATGAACAAGACCCTTTATCCAATGATTTTTCCTGATTTGTCGCGTGGACATTTTAACAACATATAAAAGTGTGTGTGTTAGCAATAAAATTGTTCCTGGTTTGTATCACAACTGGAGCCTGTGTCAGTCTGTGTGCAAAGTCCTGGGACAGTGCCAAGCAGCCACAGAAACTTTTCCTCAGGAAATAGAAATATACTCAAAGCTTATTGGAGAGTAAATCTTCAGTTCTGAGAAACTTTGAATGTTCAAGGTTGGTTTTCTTGCAAAGGGTATAATAATCTGTTAATTTGCAGGGTCTAATAGTGTTATAAACTGCCATAAGTTACTTTTTCCTTCTCATAAATATTCTAATAGAATGTTCAGATGTACAAACTTTAGTTATTTAATTCTAATTAATAATTATATTGTTTTTCTATTTGTTTGTAGGGTTTATTGGGGGGGGAGAGGTTAGGGATTTTTTTTTTTTTTAATAAAAAACGGTATTTAAAATTAATTAATGCATAACCTAGAAGATTAATCTGGATTATGAGAGGATGTGATGTAGTGGCTTGGCAGCATATCACACATTTTATCTATATGACCAGCTATTTTTTTAGACATTATTACAACTGAATGTTCTTGGGGCCTTTTGTGACAATTGATATGCTTAAAATTTTATGTCTAGGATAACAAATCAAAATACCCAAGTGTACTGGTTTGGGGGGGGGGCGGGGGGGGGGGGGGC
>VXBA01000862.1:118420-166479 GCA_013399895.1 Serilophus lunatus | reverse complement strand
TGATTCTCTCGATGGGAAAACACCAGAAAACAAGGCAGGGCTCAGCCCCACTGACCAATGGAAAGACAACTTGGCCAGGAAGAAGGCAATGAGATCCACATGAGAACAAGAAGGCTTAAAAGCTGAGCACAACAGCCTGCCCTGCTCTTCTTCAGCTGCTGCTGCAAGGAGAAGACCACAGCTGCTCCCCTCCTCAGTCGCAGGCCTCACGGCACGAGTTCATCCATTTCTCTCGGCAAGCAAGTAGCTCTTCGGGGAGGTGGTGGGAGGGAGTCGTTTTCACCTCTTTGTGTTTCTCAGAGAACTTCAAAAGCCGGGGAGTCCTTCCAGCAGAGAGGGAGGGATAGACCCAGCTTTTCCTACCCTTCCCCCTGTTCTTTCCGCTAGCCATCTGGCTGAAAGAGCAGTTCCCTTTCTTTTTTTGTTTTGTTTTGTTTTGTTTTCGTTTTTGTGTTGTTTTTCCTGGATGTCAAGTGTTTTTCTGTGTAATTTTGGGTTCTCTTTGGGTTATCCCTCCTTCCCTAATTTAAATCCCCTGTAATAAACTGTTCACCTGCTGCAAACTCTGTTCAGTTTTCCATCACCTTTATTGAACCTGCCCCTGAACGATAAAAAGTGGCTTAAACCACCACACCAAGCTAAAACAAACGTTTTCCTCACCAACAACTTACAGGCTAAAAACTGTTTTTACTTAAATAGCTGTCTTCAAAACTCCATTTTTCTGTCCATCCTGGTATACAGAAGGTATCAAAAGAGGGTTATTGGTAATTACTTACCTCATCCTACTGCTTCTTCTTTACTGTGATAGACTTCTTCATGCGCTTTCAAGGGCTCTTTTTGCTCTCGCTTACTTTCTATAACACCCTATCTATCCTCTTTCTGCTCAATATACTCAATCCCCACTACTGTCTCAGGCTTTCCCTTATTTAGCACACATCCCTTGACTCTGCAGTTGCCTAAGGGTGCACCTTCACAGAATATATTCCTATCATTTGCATCTCTTCTCAACCCTTACCATGCATATTAAATTTCAAGTGGATATGTCTCCTGCAGATCTGTTTCCCAGGCCTCTAGCTGTTGCCTAAAGCCTACAGTCATGTTTTTGAATATTGCTAAGAAATATAGTAGGAATTCATCTCAGCCAAAATCCTCTTTTACTGTAATAGAGGGACATTTGTGGTTTCTGAGGACCATGCAAAATGAAAGGAAATTTATATATATTGAATGGACTGCTTTTTCAATGACTTGAACAATCGATTATTTTTGATAAGAATATTCCCCATATCAATTTCTTTCTTTTTAAATAGTTGTGAACCTGCACCTATGCAACTACAGATTAGAAAAAGAGTATATAATCATTAACAATAATTAACAACTAGCTGCAAAACTATGGAGATGAAACACAGGATTCAGTCATTCACATCTGCCAAATATATTTTGAAAGGAATTTTGTTAAGGGATTCATAACAATTAGTAAATTCCATGTGTTCATTTGATGTGCGAAGTTGTGTGAAGTGGCTTGGTAACTGTTTATGCACGCTTTTATGTCTTCTCATACAATACAATTTTGACTGCAAACAATAGAAAAACCCAAACTACACATGCAGTCAAACAACAACAGTTGTCATGAATCCATATGATTTTCAGCCCATACATATCTTTCATCATCACTCATCTGGCCCTGTTAACATTAAGGAAAGAAGAGAAAATTAATCAGCTGTCATGTGCTTCTGGAAAGTATATTATGAGAAAAATAAAAATAATACCAACTTATCAGTTGCTAGTTTATTTAAGGCTCTTATTCCTGCATTCATATAACTATCAATAAATAAAACACTATCAATATATAAACCTTTGCATCTTTACCCTATTTTCAGAGGATTTCTTGAAAATATTACTGCTAAAAGAATAAATAATAGTTTTACGGTCCTTAAAGGTTTACATCTATTATGTCATAGTCATGATTGTTGAAAATTGAGGTATATAGTACAGGCATGTTACAAACAATTTTTAAAAGCTTTTCATAGAACTTCAAGTGGCAGATCAGTTTCTTTATTTGGCACTCAATAGGTATTGGTCTAAAGCTTTTGGTGGCCAAATATCTAAAATCTACTCTTGATCTGATGATTTCCTCTCCATAAAAGAAAGATGAGGAATTTGGTAAATCTATTTATTGTATCTATCAATTAAGATCAATTCAAGAGCTTTCATAGGATTTCTCCTGTTTTGCACTAGGTTATGTGAGGTGCTACTGAGATAATTTATAAATAAACACAATTATAGCTGTCCAAAAAAAGGGAAGTGCTCCATTTTGCGTAACTGAATCAATAATTCACAAATATAACACAAATATAACCTCTGTCACTTGATCAAAGAAAAATGTGTCAAGAAGATGCTTAGAATAAATTATTATGCAGACTAAAGTAAGCGTGTTAGCACAGATTTACCAATCATTTCTAAAAAAATATGTGATTGACATATATATTCTACTTCTGAACGTTTTTATTTATCAACATATTGCAGTTTGGAATGCCATAGACTTTTCCATTTTAATGAAGAACAGTTACCTCCCACTTACTATAACGATCTGTTATCATTTAGAATTTTAATAAAGCGTGTGTCTCCTATTCACACCTTTGAAACCATACTGAAATACTTCATGCACAATTCTAGTCCATAAATGCCAGGTGAGACCTCAGCTCTTTGAAGTGTAGTATTTCAAAATTCAGAAGCATTGAGCTTCTCACAGAATTTTCTGAGCCATCAGGAACATACTTTGAATCTGAGTATAGAAAAGGTCTTATCACTTGAGGACTAGTTGAGGAATGGAATTAATACTATCCAAAGAAACTATTGCCTCAGAGAAAAGAATGTTTAATCATTATACTTTTAAAACCTACTTTTCAAAAGATGGATAAGAAATCATCTAATTTTTACTGTAGTAAAACCTATGGAATATTAGTGAATTCCTTGTTAATGGACATACTTAGATTTTCTTCTCTGTGGTAAACCAGCAGCTGGCTGAAAAGAGAAAGACAATTTTAAATCTAGACTTTTTGTGAGTCAGCGAAATTGGTGTTCTTGATAAACGTCACGATTGTCTATTTGAATATTATGGCAATTATTCCTGATGTCCCTAGGAGTTTAATACCCCTTTCTGCAACAAACTGAGAAGCAGGGACAGCCTGTGCACACTGCCTTAGCAGTGGCCAGGATGACATTGACTCAGAATCTGCTCAGCTATGTTAGCTTAAATTATTTTTGAACACTGTGATTAGTCAACTTAAGAAGTAAAACTAAAAGTTTACAAGGACTCTTGATGAGATTTTCCAGCAGTACAGTAATTTTCTCTCTAATAGGCTTCCTCTAATGGTAGCTAATGTTCTTCTCATTCATTTACTTCCAAAATGTCTGTTTTCAAGTATGCTGATTGGAACATTTGTATAAAGCACATCAGTGAGCTTTCATACTGCCTGTTTGGTCTGAAAAAAAGATTATAGCCATTATAAATTTTCATGGAGATTTGCACTCACTTTCTTCTGAGATGTAGATTTACAGAGAATTAAGTTGATTTCATTTCGATTCATTTGATGAAATTTCATATGCAGAAATAAAAAGATATTAATTGGTTTGGATTAGAAGTGTAAATGAATAAGCAAATACGGTACTAGTATTCAAAAGATTAATGTTTTTTGTGCACCAATAGAAATATTGGTGTATTTCAGGGTCTAGATATATAAGACAAGAACTTGTGATTCAATGATGTGTTTAAACAGTAAAAAAAATATTCTACAGAGACAACTTTTAAAAACATTTCAGTTTTATATTGTATTTATATTTATATTGTAGTGTGTTGACCACCACACCAAGCCACTTTACCACTCCCCTCTGCAGCTGGACAGGCGAAAGAAAACATAATGAAGGGTTCATGGGTTGGGACTGGGAGAGACCACTCACTCAATACCATCACGAGCAAAACAGAATCTACTTTGGGATATTACATTAATTTGTTAGTAATAGAATTAGGGGAAAATAATGAGAAGTAAAATAAATCTTAAAAATGCCTTCCCCTTACCCCTCCTTCCCAAGGTCTAACTCTTCTTGCCCCAGCAGTGCAGGGAGATGAGGAGCAGAGGTTACAGTCAGTTGTTGCTGCTGCTGCTTAAGCATAGAGACCTTCCCATTGGAGAGAGTTCTTTATGAGATTCTCCAATGTGAGTCTATCCCACGATCAACAGCTCTTCACAAACTGCTGCAGCATGGGTTATTCTCCCAGAAGATGCAGTACGTGGTGGATTTCTGCACTGCTGTGGTCCTCCGTGGGCTGCAGAGGCACAGCTTCTCCACTGTGGACTTCATGGGCTGCAGGGGAACCGTGGACTGCGAGGGAGCCATGGGCTGCAGGGGAACCTCACTCTGGTGCCTGCAGAACCTCCTTTCTCTCCTTCTCCACTGACCTTGGTATCTGCAGAGTTGTTTACGTATTCTCACTCTGGTCTTCTCTGGCTGCAACCTTCAACTGTCCGATAACTGTTTCTTCCTTCTTAAATGTGTTGTCACAGAGAAGTTACTATCATTCCTGATGCACTTGGCCTTGGCCAATGAAGGATCTGTCCTGGAGCTACCTGGCATTGACTCTTCTGGACATGGGGGAAGCTTCTGGCAGCTTCTCACAGAAGTCAATCCTGTGGCCTCTCTGCTACAAAAACTCAGCCACAAAAACTCAAAATATGCATTTAAAAGGCAGGGCATCTGACAGAACTCATGAAGGCAAAAAACAAGGAGTGAAATGGATCAGGCTAATTATAATAAATTTTTAACTGAGCTAAACATTTAGGGATTAATTTAACTGTCAAAATCTTTCATGTGATCAACTGATATCGGATAGCCCTGAGATTAAAAGAGCTTTGTTTAGGAACTAGTTTTAAAGAGAACAAGAGTGTTGCATAATACATAATAATGGCACACATGAGAAGGACATTATGTTAGTTTCCATCATACTAGATGTGAAACTGAACATATTAAAATATTAACAACATTTTAAACAATTGCATTTTCATACTTATCTTCATTCTCAGGCTTTACTCTGTTTGTTGCCTTCTGTGTATCTTGGTCCTTGATTGTAGCAACTACTAGTCACTTGTTTCACTGAAAAAAAAAATCTCTCCTACTAAATACTTCATGGGGTTTGTTTGTTTGTTTGTTTGTTTGTTTTTTATCTGAGCCCTGAAATATGGTTGCTTTATTTTGATACAAGTACAAATAAATGATTTTATAGGGGTGTAACATATGATGTTTCCTTAAACAATCTTCTGTGCCTTAAGCATAAATTTTCTAGAAAATACTGGCTTCATTAGAGGAACAAAAAAATGAAAACATTGAAATAATCTTAAAATGTAGTATGCTAATACAATCTTCAATGCATTTAACTTCTTGGGAAGAGCAATGTTTACATGAATATGAAGTGCAGAAATACTTTGATTAAAAACAAAAGCTATTTATTTCAACAGTTACCTCAGATATTTATGTAAATGTCACTGTGTGGTATCTTAACAGAGTGCTATTTATCAATAGTGTCAGGAATGTCTTTTGTCTTTAACTGGATTATCATTTTAACATCACAATGAAACTAAGAAAGACTAGCAGATATAGAGTTAAATCAAATAAGGAAGGGCTGAATGTTTTTTGTCATTCATTTTGGTTAGGTGAAGGTTTTTATTTTCTTCAAGTGTAAAAACAACCAGAAAATGGTGGAAATAAAGTTCAGTTCCTTAAACTAAAATTCATTAGCTTTCATACTGGTCTATCAGAAAATCTTTATTCATTCATTAATGCTTTTAATCTTCCACAGTTTTTATTTTATTGAAGTAAACAGAAAAAGAATTCATTATATTGAAAGAACAGAATGAACTAATCTTACTGATGTTTTTAATATCACGAATTTTCCTCTTTAATCAGCATATTCAATCAAGCTAATAACTAGGGTTTTTCATAATGAAGTTTCCTAAATCAACTATTTCCATTAGAGCATGGTTTCTGCATTTATCTTTCTGAGAATATATCATAGCTTTGGGTAGCCGATCATTCATCAGTGAGCACTAAAAGGACTTCAGAATTTTTGTCTGACTGAGGGAAGAATTACTTTTGTTGAAATTTTTAGCAGCAGAAATATACATCTATGGCACATACTATGCCTACACTGTGTTTTTATTGATATCAAGGTAAAATACAAGATTATGTTTTAAATCCATACAGTGAAAAGTATTTGCCTTGCATTTTTTTTTTTTAATGTAAGTCTCAGGTCTCCAGAACATGCCAAAACATTTTAAATATGTCTGTGGTTGTTGGCCTGATGTCTTGATCCCAGATGCAGTGTTCATTGCCTAAATTTGCCCACTTTCAGAGGCTTGCATTTGAGATCAGATTATAAAGATTTATTTTTGGCCTGTCACCTCTTTACTTTGTTTCTAACAACAACATTCATCTGGTCAGTAAATCCTAGCATGGTTATGAATTTAAGTATTTATTTAAACATATCTATACAAGAGGCACTGATGATGACAAAACCTGTAAATTTTAAAATGAGAATTTAGAATTAATCGTTAATCTTACACAACTTTTAAAAGGGATTGCATATATTTTGAGTGAAATTAGGTAAACAGATTTGCAAGGTTAGGGGACTAATTGTTCTTCTCACCAATGTTTCTTATATTGCTTATCTGTATATGAATGTTTCAGTCTTCTCGTATATAGTTAAAGAAGTATCTTTTAAAAAGCATTGATGTGAAGACATCAGCAACTGTAGAACTAAATTCTTTCATGATATTCTGTTACAGAAATCTTAATGGTAAAAATACATGAGGTGTTTCGTACTTTATATGGTTTTGATTTTGTCTTCAGTCATTTGTTTTTCTTACACTCTTCTGCACTGAATTAATGATCCCTTTAGTGCTTGATATTGTCCCCATCCAATAGCTGTAATCAAGTCACCTTTCAATCCTATTTAGCAAATAGATTGAATGTGACATCAGGTTTGAAAATGGTAGAATAAAAATCTCAAACCACCAATTTTCCAAAATTCTGTTTATTGACTTGACTTGTTGAACTCGTGAGGTGTGGATGTTCAGGTGAAAGAGCACTGCTCTTTCTTTTCACATAAGATGCTGAATACAGTGAATTGTAAAGTAGAGAAATAGCAAAGACCTAACTAGCATCAATGATTAAGGAAAAAGAGCTGAATTCTTCCTAAAAGACATTGATAGATGTTACCTGTGTTTTAGACTGTGAGTTCAGTTGCTGCCTCGGTATCTTCATTTAAATTATCTCCCTTGACCTGATACAGCTTTCATGGCATGATTGACAACATTTCCATATCTCTTCTCAGGCTTTCCTCTATTCTTATTCTAGCTACTTTTAATCTTCCCTTAAAAGAATGCTGCACTATTTTTTAATTTTTTTCCCCCTAGTTTTGCTACAAATGAGCATAACATTTCAAAAAGGCACCTCTTTCATCTGATTTTCCCTTCGTTGTTCTGTGCTATTTTGTTCATTTAGTCTTTCCCTGTTCTAATAATCCTATTGAGAGCCACTTTTTAACAAAAGGCTAAGAAATGCTTGGTAATGGTGGCTGAAAAAATGTGGGGAACTGAATATATTCTGAGGTAGAAGCACTATCAGGAAAGACTCATTAATCCTTTCAGCTAGTGAGACTAATCTTTCTGGCTTTCCTTTGGGTAGAGCAAATGGGGATCACTATTTTGATCATTTGCCTTCTCCTCTTTAGTAATGCGGATGGGTTAGGAGCACCCATTCTTGTCAAATGTTCCTATTAAAAGGAAAAAAATAAGGTGAGTATTGCAATATAACCTCATCTGTGAGTACTGCTGGGGTACAATGTGGTACTGATGTAAAACAGGACAGATAAATAGTAAATTAAATAATAAGAGAGAATTGTCCAAACTCCCTCACTTTGTGTTGCAAATGTTCTCTTATGGATCCACTAATACCAGTCAATGGCCTTGTTCTGAAGAATGGCCTTCTTAGCTTTTCCTATTAGCAAGCCCTAGAATCTGCAAGTTGTCATTTACTGTAATTTGGTTACCATGGTGATGAGAGATAGCAAAATATTTGTGAAAGATACTTTTATTGTCTCTGATGGTAAAGAGAAGTGAATCATCTAGAAAAAAATATAGAACCAATTTATTTTGCCATATTGGAATAGCTATTTCTACTGAACTGAGTGATGGAAAATGTGTTTTGACCCTTTTTTGACTAATGGGATTCTCCTGTATGGTGTTTGTTGCATCAGCTGTTATAGTATATAACTGTGACATTTTGGTCTCCTGGTAGATGTTTTTTTCACATGGTTACAGTTGCATTATATAGCTAGTCTATTGGTAATGAAATTATTAGAGTTTCACATGCTTATCTAGTACCTGGATTATAAGTCATTAGTTATGTTTACCTTGCAGTTTACAATTTGAGTTAAAAGAATTCTGTTTATCATTTCCAAATTATGCATGTTTTTGTAAAGTATAATTTATTTTTTATGCATGTCTATTTTTAATTCAGTGGACTCAAATGACTAAGAAAATGTGGAATCAATACTTATTCCTACTTCAGAAGGGATTTATTATGAAATTAATATTAGTGCTACAGCAAATTTCTGAAAAATTCATCTGATGGAGTCTGTGGGCACATGTTAGGGAGTTGGCTTGAAACAGAGCACCCAAGGACAAAATAAGTAAAAAGCATAATAGCTGCATAATTTTCCAGATGTAAATGGAAGTAAATTCTTAGCTGCTGGCTGAATCTAAGCAAGCTACTGCCCATTATACTTCTCTGACTGAGACAGTGCCTGATCATTGCAGACTTTTGTCTTCACTGTGTGTGTGTTGCCACCTTTCCTGGTTGAAGTGGTGAACTTTTAAACTGGACAAGTCAGGAACCAGAATGATACCCAGGCTGGAATGACTTAAGCCCTGAGCCAGCAAGTGGGCAAGAGGTTCAGGATCCAGATATAGATCTCAGACAAACTCAAAATCTATGGTGATTCTTGAGGGATCCATCCATCTTGAGGGTTTATTTTTGTATTTAGGAAGAGAAGGAGTGTGTATATTTTCTGGTGAACTTCAATACTGACTGGCCAGAGAGCAGGAAGAAGTTTGAGCCACCATTGGTGTTTATTGCAGCTCGTGCAGCTGCTGTTTTTGTTCATGTAAGGGAAAAGGCGCTGTTCTTCATATTGATCCATATGCCAATGTGTCTGTATTGTGTGAGTGTGTGTGTGATTGTGTGTTTGCTTACTGAAAGTACATTAAGTTCCACTACTGACTGAATCTATAAATAAGAATAGGAGCAACCTCTCTGGTCTGAGAGTCCAATGGATTAAGCTTCCCTGAATAATAACTGCCATGACAGAGGTTCAGTGACTGTTCAGTGTCTCCTGGGACTGTAGTTCTAGTTCACCTCCTTCCTACCGTCACAGATTAGTCACTCTCGTAGATTTCTACCATGTATATTCACCAAAAACCCCAAAACATACAAGAATATATTAGATTCTTTGCTTTTTAAATGGTGATAGCATTGCTGTCAGTAATTGGAGCTTCAGAGTGTAAATAATTTAAAAAGCACAATAATTAAAATTCTCTCAATCCCCCCAAAAAATAAAAAAAAAAAAAAAAAAAGGAAAAGGAAATAATAGGAAAACAACAAAAAAAAGTAAAAATAGTTATGTTTATGGGCAGCATGTCAAGAAGTATCATTCACTCAAACACTGTAATTTTTTTTTATGTTTATTTCTTATAGGTCCATTTTGTGAGGAACCTCGTGATCCTTGTGCATCTCAGCCATGCCTAAATGAAGGCATATGCCAGTATAATCAGTCTGGATATGTTTGTGATTGCCCTTCTGGATTTCTTGGTCACAATTGTGAAATTGATATCAATGAATGTTCTTCAAGGCCATGTCAGAACAGAGGTACATGTATAGATTTGCCAAATGTAAGTATAAACTTTAGAGATCCATATTTGAAAAACAGAATCATAGAATGATAGGATGATTTGTGTTGGAAGGTACCTTTAAATATCATCTATTTCCAACTTTTCTACAGTGGGCAGAATCCCTTTACACTATTGCCGAAAGTCCTATGGAATCTGACCTTAAACGCTTTAAGGAATAGAGCATTCACAACTTTCCCCCTATCTGACCAAATTAGCAACAATAATGATGTGTGGGAGGATGTTAAAGGTTTTACACAATGTTAGAGAAACCAAGGTAGATATTACCAGTTACTCTTCCCTTATCCATCAATGCAGCCAGTACATCATAGAAAGCCACCATTTGTCAGACATCATTAACCCACTATAAACCCATGCTGGCTGTTTACAATCACCTCTGTGTCATCCATATGCCTTGACATGGCTGCCAGGAGGATCTGTTCCATGAAAGTGCCAAAACATTTAATTCTAATGTATTTTTTTTAATTATCTTTGCATGATTCATGAAGAAATGAAGCATTATCTGAATGTGTACTGTTTATAATATTTCTATGATCAAAAAGCCCAAAATTCCACATTTCAGTTCAGTTGCTTGGTGATCACTTAAGGAACTAACAATGTTGTTTCATTTCTTTTTTCTTTCTCTAATAAAGTCTTCTGACATGAATCACGATGCATCAGTGAACTTCATTAACTAGTGTTTGCCTTTTATTCTTGCTTTTCATGTGATATACATTTTTAATTCCATTTTTTTCTTTCTTTTTTGTAAACTAGAATAGTCATGAAGAGTTACCAAGTTTTGATAATGAATTCATACCTGCTTGTATCTCAAAATGCATTATTGATATTCTTTCATAAGCATGACTATTGCAAATAGCAAGAGTTCAAAAGCATAGTTATCACATACCAGTGACACATATTCATGCATCTAAATTGCTGAACAAATTGATAGATTCACAAGTCGTGCAACCTGTTTAAATATTTTTTTTCTACTAGATATAGTAGCACATACTATTTTGTACAATAGACAAACACATGCAGTACTTTGTTTCACACATATAGAAATCTCTCAATAGACATTGAAGTTTCCTGATTAAGGCCAATTCTAAAGAAACACCTGAGCACTTCTAATTTCACTAGAGGAATAAAGCCCTTTATTTTTTTCCTTTACTTTCTGACTACAAAAGGCCTACAAAGAGCGTACATTTATATAGAAAAATAAGAGAGAGACTGTCAGTTTTAAGAAACATTTTGTTTTGTAAAATAATAGTTGGTATTAGAAATTCCAGTAACTGAGAGATGTCTTTCACCATTATAGAGAGGCATAGTCTCTGTGCTTGAAGAGGAAAAAGAATATACACAATTTTCTTTCCTCTTCTGGTTAGTGAATATCCTTTAATGTACCTTGTGTACTGTTACTGTTTGATAGAGATAAACATTATATCAGAACAAATTCAGAAATGAGGAAAAACTTAAATGAATTATAAAATTCCTTCTTGTTTCAGTTATGAAATCACAAACCCAGCCAATTTCAGAGCTGGTATATTTCCAGCTATCAAACCCAAGTCTGGTATAATCAGTGCTGGAAGGCCTATTCCACTTTTCTTAAATTAAGTTTCTAACCTATCTAAGGCTACAACTAGGTTTTTTTCTATCTTTCTAGACTGTTTAATATGATGAAACCCTGTCCTTGTTAGGGTCTCTATAGTAATGGAAATAAACACTAATTTTTGTATTGCCTTGTGTATTGCAAATAATTATTTTTAATTTCCCTGTCTTCTATAGGATGTGACATGTATCTGTCTGCCAATATTTACCGGCAAGTTTTGTGAGAGAATACTGAATCCATGTGAATTATTCCCTTGCTTAAATAATGCAACTTGTGTAGCTCAACAGCAGAATTATAACTGCCGGTAAGATTGGAAATTAATTTATTTTAGTACTTTGTTGGTTCATTTGATGATATCTCAAAGATGGAAGAAAGAAAAGACACTGTCATTCACAGATAATACAGAAAACTATAAAGTTTCTTTTAAAATTTGCAATTTATTTTTGGTGCTTTATTAGTCTTCTTCAAAACTCTAGAAGTGATATAAAAAGACTTAAAACATTTATTTTTGGTGCTTTACTTTATTAGTCTTCTTGAAAACTCTAGAAGTTACTTAAGACATTTAAGAGACTATAAATTGTCCCATTATTAATATTGTAGGATAAAGCATATAAATCCTGAAACACTGATGATGAGTGAAACAGTTATACTATAGGTGCTACTCCCTTTCAGGGGATGTTTATATTTTCCAGAAATGATAAGACAACCTATTTAATTTCTTATTCACATACGGGCATCAGTAGACTTTAGGTTGACCCTTCAAGCAGCATATGGAAAATTGTTTTAGTCAGAAAGATCATGCTAAAAATTATCTATTTAAAAATAATAGAACAGATGCATTATATAATTTAATTTTAAGCAGGTTTTGAGATTTATTTTTTTTTACATCACTAGGGAGTAGAGTTTGTCCTCTTTCCACTTGCTTGGCTTTTATTTGGCTGCCAAAGTTCTGCTAAGCATTACTGAAGTGCAGTAAACAACTTTCAGATTTTAAGATATTCATAAAAGCAGAGAATTGAAAGCTGTGATACACAAAATCCTGACATCATGGTATGAATGAACTTAGAAAATGCAAAAATAGAAGTATAGAACAGTAAGTTACATTCGTCAGCAGAGATTCAACTGAGAAATCTGGAAATAAAAATATAAGTAGAACTATGTTTGCAATTTTCCCAAAGAAGAAAATACTTAAATTTATGCTTACTCCTAAATACAGAAATACATAAAAATACACACATACATGCACAAATACAGTTAGTTCTTCCAATATAGATATGTATAGCACAGAATAACAGTGTTATTGTTCATCTTTCTATTATTTAAACAAAGATATAAGACAATAATTTACTATTATATAGCCAGTTTTTCACATTATATTAGTGCATGAATTATTATTAAACAATAGTATTAAACAATACTTTGCAGTTTACATTTAAAAATATGCATAACATGCACAATTAATATCAAGATATAGATTGCCTTTTAACAAAAACCAAAACAAAACAAGATTAATAGAAATTACCCTGACCTTATGTACAATGCAGATTAAATAATTTACAATTCCACAAAGCACTGGTAGAAATGGTCTGTGCCATGAACCTCATTGTGCCATAGAAATTGTTTAATAAAAATGGAAAGGCTATGGAAAGGCGTCTGGATTTAACAATATCTCCATTGACAGTATTATGTGAAAGAAAGCATAGAAGTAATTATTTAGATTAATGTAACAGAACATAAAAATGGGCAATTAATAATTCAGTTTACATTGGGATAAATCATAAGTTTAAGAATGCTCTAAAAAGGTAACTAACAACCTAGAGAGAACACTGTGAATAGTGCTTAGTCCATGTAGTTTTCTGTAGCATCCAGGAAGAGAACTGCAGAAAGTGGCTCATCTTTTCCAGAGAGAAATATCCAAGACAGGAGAGATGAAACATCTTATGGAAGTTCCCAGTTTTCTTTGTACAGAGGTACAAATATCAAATATTAGAACACAATAAATATTCAATGCAGTCGTAGAATCATAGAACAGCCCAAGTTTGAAGAGACCTTGAAAGATACTCCGGTCCAACTATTCATTGGAAAGGGACTTTAGATGAGATTATCTAGCACCCCTGTCCAATTACAGATTGAGGATCTCCAGTATTCAGACTTAGTTTTGCCATTCAGTCTCCATTGCTTCCATCTAGTGACTGGAATAATTTTAGTAAGTATTTGTAATAAATTGAAAACAATTTTCTCATTTTTTGTGAAATTAAAATCAGTTTTCTACCACTCAATCTGAAATATTTAATAAGTGCAAATTCTATGCATATTTATGCCTTTACATTTGGAAAGAGGAATTTAGGTGAGAGAAAGCATTTTGAGGGAGAATGAATTACATGTTTTTCACAAGGAGACCACATTCAGTAATTTGGTTTCTCAGAGCTGCAGTCTTGCCGAAGTCAGAGTGCTGAAATATAATTAAGGTGCTGGCTGCTAGAGTCAGCAGATTTTATATTTTTAGGATTCAAAATTGTCTTTTAAAATTTTTGCCTTGCATTGGTTTGTTAACTAACAGAGAACTTCAGAAGACCAATAGCAACAGGTTAAATAATTTCAGTTAAAGAGTTTCAGTTTTGTAGTCACGGACTTGGATGCTTCCAACCTGTCAGTCATGTTTTAATTCACTTTGCCCGAAGAAAACCTACCAATAATTGTATTACTTTATTCAGCAGGCTTGGAGATGCTCATTCAAATTTCAAGTGAAGATTTGTTTCATTTTTGGTAATCATTGTCCAATCCTGTGTGTTATGTCTATGTCTAATTATTCCACAATAAACTGCATGTGTTTCATTTGGTGTAATACTACTACAACAGTACTACTACTACATTTGGTGTAATACTACATGTAATTCTACTACATGATTCACTTTTATGGCATTTTAATATTATAAGCAAATGTAATGGCATTTTAGCTCACATGCGTATACAAGTTCAAATAATAGCTGAATTGACCTTTTTACTTCATTATATTTTGTTTTGCTTCTTCCTACCTGATGTGGTTTATGCTGAAGCTGTACTCTTATATCTGTCACAATCTCAGCTTCTATCTACACATCCTTCCTTCTTTGGGAAAACAGTTGTCTTCCATTCTAAATGTATAATCAAATAGGCTCAATTTAATTTTCTCCATTTCAGTTATGACATTTCAGTGTGACACTCTAGTATCATAATTCCATCCTTTCAGTCTTGACATAATACACAACTTTGTGTTAAGAATCTAATAGTAGCATTTTTTCTTAAATGTCAAAATTTAAGAAGAATTCAAATAGACAGTGAACAAGGATATCCATCACAATAAACTGTGACTGTTTCCTTTGTGTCTTTATCTATGATACATGTTCTTTAGGACAATAAAAAAAATCACAAAAAATGGGAAAGGGTGTTCGGAGAATATTTGTTTTGTTAGTACCATCTCTGGAACTTTACAATCAACTTTTTTGCTGTTAGTTTATTCTTACCTTCCTTGACACTCGTATGTTTAATGCAAAACATCAAAAAAAACCCCTCAGAAATAGGAAAAATGAGCAAATTTAAAAATTAGAAAAAAGTCTTCTAAAATTTGCTTACTATATTATCTGTTTATTGAAAAAGTCATAGATTAGCTAAATATATTGAAGCAATAAAACTTTTATTCAGATTGTAGCTAAAAACAAATCAGTAAAACAAAGGTTGTAATTTAATTGCTCCAACTTGGTTTAAGATGTTATTAAAAATGAAATTATAACAAATTATAAAAATCCTTTTTTATTATCATTTCACATTTCTTTTATAAATAAAGTCTATATATGAATAGATAATCCTACTATATAAACAACAGTAGGTAGGCTATCTGTTCGTATCAGTATTTTTGTTTAGAGGCAAAAATCTGTATGTAACTACCTAGTATCTCTGAACTTGCTGAACTAAAAGCAGCTAAGTGTTGTGAAAAACACCTTTTAACTATAATACATGAACTGTGTATTTGTTACGAGTACATTTTGCAAGAATTTTGCAGTCAAGTACTTGACATGGCAGCCATATAATTACATGCAACACTTTTTTCAAATGGACGGTGAGGATAATATAGTTTGTTGATACTTGCATAGAGTCCTTCTGTGGTTGTGTCTACACCAACCTCAAAGCTTATAACTGTTTAGAGAAGGTTGTCTCATATTCGTCCACCTCTATCCAAATGGTCCTATACATGAATTGTGTGGGTGGTCTCCAGGGATTTATGGGTAAATCTAGCCTGTTTAACATTTAAGTAACTTAAGTCTCTGGACATGCTAGTGTCTGTGAACTCCTCAGAGGCAGAGCCGTACCCTCTAATAGATTTCTTTAACTGATTTAGAGAGTTAGTTGTTGTCTAATTAGTTGCTATTGAGAATATATTGTTTACTTTTGTATACTGCATAACTTTGCAAGGCTTAATACATTTGGAAACCATAGGATTGTTTTGTTGTTTGTTTGGTTTTTTTTAAATGGAAAACAAGCAGCACAACTGAATCTCCCATCTACTAGAAGCAAGAAAAAAAAGGAGAAACACAGGCAATTCTGTATCATCTTCATGATTTCTAGCTTCTGCACTGAGTAATTTGACAAAGTACGCCTTAAGAAAAAATGTCCCATCTATTACTTTTGGTTTCCTTCACAAACACACATTTTCATCCAACTGGCAATTTTCTTTCTCTTCTGATCTTAGATCTTTTCTTTCCATAATACCACAAAAAGCCTTTACAAAGAGGAGCATACTAAATATGTCAAATAGAATGCATGTTTTCTTCTTTAAAGAAAATACTGAAATACAATGAAGCAAACACAAAAAAACAACTGTGCATTTTTCTCTCTACATTGTTCCTTACATAACTAAGCATGTAATTATTTACTACCAGTTAATCAATAGCAATGATTGATGTTAATTAGTTTAGACCTCACTTATCATCATATTTCTGTTTTTCCTCTCTAATGCTTTAATTGATCCACTCTTTCTAAGATTTCTCAAAACCTTGTTACCTTGTTTATAGCTGTTAATTAAACATCACCTCATTCTAGATTTTTTATTATTCTGGAAGACTATATGAAGTATTGGTATGAAAATATGATAATGAAATGTATTATTTTATGGAAAACCAGAATTATCCAGAATCATGCAACTGATTTTTAATTGCTCAAAAACATATTCTCTGTATTTTTAATAACATATGAGATATATTTTGTTACTATAAGAACATTTATTAATAAATATATGGAAAATAATTAAATAAAATTAACTTTAAAATGCAAGTCCTCTAAAGTGTACTGGTGTATTTTATTTGCAGCTGCATGCCAGGATTCACTGGAAAGAACTGTGAGGAAGTAATTGACTACTGCAGGCTGCTCAGCATCAACTGTCTGAATGAAGGATTGTGTCTTAATATAATTGGAGGATTCACTGTAAGTAATTTAATATATGTTAAACTAATTCAGTATAAAAGCTTCAGACAAGAAGAACTTGAAATGCATTCATTATTCTAAGAAACATGAGGGGCATACTTTTATAGGTTTTATTTATTTAAATCGATAACACAAGGACAACTCACTTGGGTAATATAGATTTTTTTTATTACTTTTCTAATGAGACCGTATTTAGTACTATACCAAGTAAGATAACTGAAGGGTACTTTTATAGTAAAAAGAATATATGACTGTGGTCCAATGCCATTACCAACAAAGATGATAATCACAGCTGTATTTCAGCCTTTAAAATACATTGCTTGAATTAAGAACATCTGTTGCTATTGTTTTAACCAGAATTAAATTACTTATCTAAACATAAACACCTTTAAACTTAATACAAATTTAAAAAATTGGTGAAGAAGCTGTAGTGTGGGAAGGTTCATTCCAAGTGACAATCTAGGGGAAAAGAAAGGAAATTCGGTTTGTTTTAACTCACAAAATAGCTCCTGAAAATGTTAAGCATGATCCGTCATGTAGCAGGATTCTTCTGTCCAGATCTTGTAAAAAGAGAGGAAATAGTTTTTTCAGCAACAGTATTTGGGAACAACTTAAATGTTACTCTGAACAACCTCTTTTTCTGCAAATAAGAGTTGATGATCATAGAATCACAGAATGGTTGAGGTTTGAAAGAATCTCTAGAGGTCACCTTGTCCACCACCCTGCACAAGCAAGGTCCTAGTCCACTTACCTATTTCGATGTATTGGGATTACTGTTCCTCTTTACTTCAGGAAGATTGGTCCTTTCTGTAAGGAAAGGAGAGCTGGAACTGAAAGTGACAGCCAAGCCAGCAGTGACAATAACCCAACCAACAAGGGGCACAATCCCTTCACACCTACAGATCCACCAATTCATCCAGAAGTCTGGTGATCACCAGACAAGTATGAAGTGATTAAGCAGGTTTGTGGTAAAGCTGGGTAGCTGGTTAAACAGATCAGAATCATCAAGATACCAAACAAGATCCAGGCATACTGAAAAAATCAGCTCTGTAAAGGATGTAGTTCAAAGGCCTGAGCTTAAATGCTGCTTGTGAGTAAATGAATGAAATTGTGGACATCTCAGAGACAAGTTCTGTTTTCACAGTAGGATGATCCAAGGTAATATAGCTGAGCTGCTGCAGAGCTCACCTTGAACACCAGCAGTTAAACATGTGACAAGAGGGAAAGAGGTAACCAAGGAAGCCCTGTAGAACCCAACTATTGACTGGTTGCCAGCCTAATGTTACCTCATTCACTATAATTTCACGCCAGACCTGTGAGCCAGTTGCTCACCCATCATGTAACACAGTTCCCCAGCTATGTGCCGGACATTTTATCCAGAGGGGGCCTGTGAGAGACAGTATCAAAATCTTTGCTGAAGTTCAAAAAGATTACATCTACTGGCTTTCCTAGACCAAACAGGTGGGTCGTTACCCTGTCATAGAAGGAAATCAGGTTCAACAAGCAGGACTTCCCCCTCATAATGTCATGCTGGCTATGACCAATGACTGCATTGTCTTTCAGTTGTTTTTCAATACTTCCCAGAATTATCTTTTCTATGATTTTACTGGGTGCTGAAGCAAGACTAACAGGCCTGTAGTTTTCAGGGTCCTCCTTCTTCTTCTGTGTGTACAGATAACCACAGAAAATGGTAGTGTAGTTAATACGTAATCATATTAAATATGATTAGTATTTTTTGGCAGGTTGCACTAAGGAAAAAAATGTGTTCTAGGAGAGGCAAATACAAGTTTGCATAGGAAAAAGCATATGAGTTGCAGAGTAGTGAATATTCCTGATAATCACTGACAAAGACAACTTTTAGGTCAAAGAAGGTATTAAAACTTGACACCACACCATTGACAAAGACAGAAAGACAATCCCTCTAGCTAAAAAATAAAACACTTGTATATATAGAAGCATTTCTAAGTAGTCATACTTCTGTGACTGTCAGTGGAGGGTCATCATAAGCTGCTGTATTGTGCACGGTTCTGAAAAGCTGCTGCTTCTATGCACTATTGATTATAGCAGGAGCATTTTCAAAAATTTTTTAGGTAATATGGTGTAACACTGTACATCAGCAGTTTCCCATCAGATCAATCCTAGGTCACATCTGTCTTGTCCTAGAGAATACATCAGACATTAAATTTCATGAGGCTCTACTACTGTAGAATCCAAACGCCATAATTCCTGCAAAAGGCTGAAGACTTTTTTGTGGATTGCTTCTAGTCGTCAATGCAGCAGACTGATTCCACTGATATTAAAAGGTTAGGAAAGGGATTATATTTCCCAGAATTGCCATGAATAGTGAAAACATAAAAAAACTCTCCATTTTATCTGGGCTCTTTTGAAGGTCAGAGATATGACATTTACTTTGTTAGATAGTTTCCAAAGCACAGAAAGATACGATTGCAGCCTTTGCTCAGTTTAAGAAATCTGGATATGGATATCATTTGGACATATAATTTTAACAAGTCCCAAACACAATGTTTGAACATAGCAGATCTTTTGCTGTCAAAAAATTCTGCTATGTAAAATTCTATTATTTACTATTAATTTATCAATTATTGCAAGAACTCTGCTATTGAATTTCTCCTGTTTTGCAGCTGCAATATTGGAATATTTTTTAAAAATTTATATAATCAGTTGAAGTTCTGCTGAAAATATATTAAAGCTCTTTTTTTCTACATTCATACTGTAGGAAAGTTTTATTTAATATTATATTGGTTTATCTAATGTATAATAAACAAATTCTCCTACTCCATATTAGAAGAAGGAGGGCACTGTTTTATGAAATTAAAAAAGGTTTAAATACACCACAGTTATACAATTACTGAAGTATGAACCAATTTCAATTTTCAACAGAAGTTTATTGAATAAAAATATTCATCTACATTATTCTTACAATATGATAACTTACTTCTTAAAAATATTTTTAAAAAATCTGCCCACAAATTCATTTTTCATATATTTTTCTATTCTTTTGGACACTTATTTTTCTTCAAGAGATTTTATAAGTGAAAAATAAGTGTTCTTATTTTGCAGTTGATAGTACTTTCTCAGTGCTTTCAATCTGATTGTCTAAAACAATTTACGACTACAGGTATTTGTTATCCTTATCTTTACCTGAAGACAGAGAAAAGATGAACAATTCCTGGAGGACAAGTGACAGAGAAGAAAGAGCTGTTGTTTGTTTAATGCTAATCATATTCTGTCACATGCTAGCCACCTGGAGGAATAAAGTGGTTTGAATAGAGTCCTCCCAGTGATTTAGAATGGCTTCAGCAAGGCCTCTGGCAAAAGGCTGGGCAGTAAAAGCCGATAAAGAGGGCATACAAACAAGAAATCTTTTAGGGATGTAAAGCTTTCTTCTTGGTCCCAAGGGCAGATCAAATATCAAGTATCTAACTCTCTTTTTATCCACAGCAAGTAGCTTAGCTCATGTCGAAAAGAATTATCTCTGCTTAAAATCCCCTGTTTTTTTTCCTGAAACATTAGTATTAAAGAATAAACCCCCCAAAACCAAAACCAACCAACCAAAATAAAAACACTCAAAATATATTAAACTAAGGTAGTGCAAATTTTGAGGATAACAGAATTGTCATTTACCAAATTTTGGAAGCCTGGAAAGGAATACAGTTTCTAAAACACAATAGTGGTGAAGTTGAGTGTATTAAGACTGTCATGTTTTTTGCGTACTAGCTGTCTTTACTTTCTAGGGAGAAACCACTAGATTGCATAACATTTACAGAATTCACAGGCCAGTTATAATTACCTACAGAAGTGAATTTGAAGGAGAAGAAAGTTCAACCCTACAGTGGTTGCTGCGCACTCTCCTATTTCTGCTCTGCCATACAGTTCTTATGGAAGGGCATGCAGATTAAAAATGCCTTCCACTTCTTCCAGGGTGTAGAAATGCTCAATCATGGAAATTCTTTTTGCCTATCAGCTCCTTACTGTTATGAGCAACTATTTTTCCACTTACATGGTATGCATAGTGTATCCAAGTCTATTTGTCAATATGCTTTTCTCCCATTTTCCTGACAACCACTGAATCATGCAAGGTTTACAGTTAACAAAGACACTGAGTTTTATAGACACAAAAACTGAAGTTTAAAGATGATGTGAAAGCAATGACATTTTAGATTCCATCTCCATTTTCCAGCACTACACTTGAGACAAAGTCTAAATAAATTATACACATTACCTGAAAAACAGAGCTCTGTTGGCAAATACTCACTAAAGCAGCACTAAAGTAAGAGAAAATAATCTGTGTTATCATTATGAGTTTTGCTATTACACCTACTGTTGGTCATTCAAAGCAAATACTTGAAATTTCTTTGAGAATCTGAACTGACGCTCGAATGTGAAATTTTATGTTGGAATAATTGTCAATGGATGTCCTAGTGCCTGCCAAGAGAGCAGAAACTGCTGCTGACTTATGGCTTGTGTTCATACAGTGCAAGTGGAAGTGGAATGTTCTGCTATGGGAGAATAAAGCTAAGCAAAAAGTAGTAATTTTTTTAACTTGTAGAAGTAATTTGCCGGGAAATTCTGATTAATGAGATCAGGTACATAGATGTATTCCCTTCAGAAAATTCTTCCCCAGTAACCAAATTCTCACTTTCTTATATGGACATACATCTAATATTATTAAATATTATGATCCACTATAAAGGATAAAGAATACAGTAGAAAAGATTGGTATCTAAATTCTTGCCCTGCAGGTGGCTCTGTGGCTGTTCATGTTGTACTCATATGATCTTTTTCCATACATTCATATATTAATTTTATATTTTGAGTTTTATGGTGATCTGAGATATTTCAACAACAAAGTGTACACCAAGAGTATATATGGTTGACAAAGTAAAATTATGAATACAGATGAATGATCAGTAAAACCATGGGTCATANAAAAAAAAAAAAAAAGCAAAACAGCAAATATGGTCTGCCTGAAAATTTCTGAGTTTTTAGCAAAGAAGAAGAGACTTCTATACTAACAGAAAAATTATATTCACAGTTTTTATGAAATGGGGGTATGTGGCCTTCATTCAACACAACTTGTACAGAAACTGTTATCAGGCAGATAGATCTCCAAGTTTCATCCCTATCAGATGAGATGTGCCCTTGTGGGTGCACAACCAAACCCATCAGCCAGCTGTAAGGCTGGGAATCAACTTGCTTCTTTTCAGAAGAGCGGTGAGCAGTGCCAAGGCTGGCAGGCCTGCCGTACACCCTAGGCCCTTCTTAACAACCTTTGCAGAAAGTCTGGTGCCCCTGCTCCCCTTTGTAAGTATTCCCTAAGGAGTCATTCTCAGTCCTAATGCTTCTGGATAATATTTTATCCTCAGAAAGCTGTCTGAATTTATAACACAGAAGTAAAGCATTTCTATGCAGAATTAATAACGGTCTCCAAAATGAAGCTACATCATACTGCTTAGATCTCATAGCCCTGAGAAGACCTTCAACTTGTTCTTAGAGAAGCCATTTGTATTTATTGCTGAGAGGAGAAATAAGTTTAAGATTACATATCCAGAACGTGAAGTATAACTGAGAGAAAGCAGCCAAGAAGAAAACATTGGCTTATTTCACAAGTTCAGTTCTTTAAAAAAAATGCCAATAATGCTTTTTAAAGCCCTCTGCACTATATCAATCACCGTTTGTTGTTTGAGTATAAAAAAGCCATAAGGAAACAAAAATTTAGTGTTTTTGGCATATAATATATAAAGCAATTGATTGGAGTGAACAAATTGTTATGAATAACAGCTCTACTAGCAGTGCTAGAAGCAATGAAAATTAGCACTGCAAAATCTACTGTTCTCAGATGCAACTTCTACATTTAAGTACAACATTTGCTGGCATTTTCCTTTTTTAAAAATATCTACAGTCTCTCCTACTCTTTCTTCCCTTGGACTGCACGAGCATTACTGTCTCATCTCTGTTAAGTCACTTTGTCACTATCATTAATTCTATTGATGTCTCTCCCATATTTGTCCTTAAAGCTGAGTGTTCAAAACAGCAGTTGTTCAAAGTCAGATACCTACACTAGGGGACAGTTTTGCAGAAATTAATTAGTCAATTTTCTTTCATACAGTAACAGATCTGTTGACATACATTTTAAAATATCCTATACAGTTTTTTCCTTCTTCAGTGTTTAATTTGAAGTTTACTAAAACTACCTTTTCCTACTTTTCTTATTTTATTGATATGAAGAGCACCAAAACACCCTAGGTACATTTCATATGTGCGGTTAATTATCTCTGAGCTGTATACAAGTTAGCAAACCGTGGAAATCTAAATTAAATATCCTGCAATATCCTGCTTTTCAACAATTAATTAAAGTAAAAAATATTTAATTGAAACTCTGATCATGTAACACTCTTATATATCTTTATACAATATGTCTTAATTGATGTACTAGAATAGCATATAATTAGATATGAATAGATAGTAAAACACACCAGATATAAGCAAAAAAAACAAGTTCTGTTTCATTTTTAAATGAAAATTCTGACAAAAAATTAAAATCAAGCCTGTGTTCAAGTTTAAACTGCTTTTCAAAGATACAGATATTCACCAAATCTCTTCACTGACTATCCTATCTAATAGAGAGCTGGCCCCTTGAGATAAGGGTGAATATCTGTAGAAAGGTTCCATAAAAATGCAGTTAGCCAACTCAGCACTATGTATTTCTGAAGTATATAACTTATAATATTCTTTAGCCTGTTTATTAATGTCAGCGAGATCACAAACACAATCTCCATGTGTTGTATAAATTTTGTGATGTCTTCAGTAGCTGCTTCCACTACTGTACACTAAGTTTGTATTACATGCTAGAGCTTCTTGCTGATTATTTTTCATCCTTCAGTATCCATCCTTTCTTCATCTTCTACTAAAACCTCGAAAATGCACATTCTTAATTTGCCTTTCTAAGTTATAATTAAATATTAATAAAGTTTCATTATTTTACATTCATATGTAAAAAGTAGTGGCACATGCTCAAAGTACACAAAAGTTAACTTCATCTTCTCCATCCCTATACGAGATGTGGATGGATAGAATTCTAGTTTCTGTTTAACCCCATATGTCCACCTGAAAAACGAAAGATATAAAATTAGTAAATTTACAAATCTGATACAATATATTAGTTCATGCTGTGCCAATTTTCTGCCCAGATCCCTAATTATTTTGCCCGAAATCAAGTTTTCAGATGAATCAGCATATCATATTAGAAATCATAGTATTGTAGAATGTTTTGGCTTAGAAAGGACCTTTAAAGGTGATTTAGTTTGACTTCCCTGCAGACATTATCCACTAGAAGAGGTTGATCAGTGCTACATCCAGCCTGACCTTCAATGTTGCCAAGTATGGGGTGTCTACCACCTCTCATTATTCCAATGTTTCACAGTTCTCATTGTGAAAAATTTCTTTCTTCTAGCTAACCTGAATCTACCCTCTTTAATTTTAAAAACATTACTCCTTCTCCTACTGCCAGAGACCCTGCTAAAAGGTTTGTCCCCATCCTTCATATAAGCCTTCTTTAAATAATGAAAGACTACAGGAAGATATCTCCAGAATCTTTTCTTCTCCAGGCTGAACAATTCCAACTGTCTCAGACTGTCTTCATAAGACAGGTTTTCCAGCTCTCTGTGGCCCTCCTCTGGATCCACTCCAATAATGAGGACCGCAGAGCTGGATGGAGCACTCCATATGGGGTCTTACCACTGGAGGGATGGAATCCCTGCCCTTGATCTGTTGGCCATGCTGCTTTTGATGCAATCCATGATAACAGTCAACCTCCTGGGTGGCAAGTGCACACTGCTGGCTTATGTCTAACTTTTCATCCACTTCTACTCCTAACCTTCTCTACAGGGCCATTCTTAATACCTTTTACTCCAGCTCATGTTGATACCACAGGTTCCCCCAGACAAGGTTCAGCAGCTTGTATTTAGCCTTGCTGAACCTCTACAGGCATTAAAGAATTCAATAGCTATAGAATTTTCTCATTTTGATTTTTGTAAACAGTTTGAAGAAAAAAACCCCATAACTTTCCCTTTCATAGAAAGACATATATTTCAATTGGAAGAAGAAAGTGCTTATGAAGTTCCCCCCAAATAAGTCCTTCACTCCAGTGCACTAAGAAGCAACAGGTTTCTTAGCTATAAACTAAATTTCCATATGTTCTTGCAGCTGTTATCTTCCCAATGTGAATGATTTCTAGAACTCCACTTAGGAATGTAATTGACATACCAAAAAAAATGCAGAAAAATAAAAATATTATTTCTTTTTGTCATTTGGCCAAACAGCATGTTCTGAGTTCTTTAAACTTTTTTGTCATAAACCAGTTACTCCAGTTTGTAATGTTGAAAAACAGCTGTAAGGATATGAATGTCACTTGGACTGTATTTGTGGAATGGGGGAACAGCAGAAAGGGTGAGGAAAAAGAAGAAAATCTGAGTATAGGAAAAAACATGAGAGAATATGTAATACACACACAAAAAAAAAAAAAAAAAAAGGAAAGTGTTCATACCCAATTTGATACTTAAATATTGAATTGGGATTTTCCTCATGTCCTTTAAAAATGACAGAGCAGCCTAAACACATGGATGTCTTCATTTTGCAAGCCATCTTGCTAGGCAATTGAAAATTGGGAAGGAATAAATACAGATTATTGCATTACTATGCTGTTGAGATTACTGCAATTAATCTTAAAAACATTGCTTAATGTTTGTGGAAAATGCTGGCTTATGCATCCCTAAGACTTGTCCTTCAATTGTCCTCAAAACAATTCAAGTGTAGTCTGGAAATAGTGATTCAATTCCTGAATGCTGTCTTGCCAGCAATATGTTTCACTCTAGGTGCAGAAAAGTCACTTTGCCAAGTGAAAAGTAAATGTAGTTTTCACAGCAATTCCATCTCTAAGAAAATATTTTTTTAAGTTAAAAAGTATCTACTAGGAATAATGTAAAGAAGACAACTATTGGTTAACAGTTTCAGGCAATAAATAGTAATGTTTATTGACTGGGTAGATAAAAGGTTGAGTCTAGTCAATGAGAATTTCCAAATATGTCCTCATGAAGAGCAACCATAAAGGAGAAACTATCCCATAAATCCCATTTTTATAGGTATAGCAGGAGAAAAAAAATGAGACTAAAGATAATGTAAGTCCACTACCAAACGAGGTGGCTGACTTTCAGTGTCTTTGCCCTGGTTTTTACTTGCGCTATCTGTTTTCAAGTTTCCAATGTCCCTATGCCCTAGTGACAAAATTTAGAGGAAAGAAATACTATCAGTGCTAAAGGAATGCCAAACTAGGGGCTACTTAGGCAAAGAGAGTATTTATATATGTCCAAAAGGCTAGACAGTATGCATCTAAGGAAGATGAGGGAGTGTAACCAGAATGTGATAAAGAGTAGTTTCCTCTCATACAATAATAAGTATTTTCACAACAGACCAGTGCAGGGATAAGAATTCAGAAAATAAGGCCTAAGGAGTATACAACTGCTGTAGAACATTGTGTTGTTCCAAGCCCTGGGAAGGTAAGTCACACTAATTTGTTTTGCTGTCATGCTCCTTTTATACCTTGAGAGATGACAGCCCACTTTAGTTACCTGCTGTTTCAATACTTGAATGCAAAGATTCACAGTATGAGATTCCCATCACTGCAATTCTCTTAAAATCTTCACTTAGCTACCTAAATACTGTTCATTTTTAGAAAATATGCATATCAGATAGGGAAGAGATTACTGCAATGGAAATGTTTAGAAAACTGATAGGTCGAGCCAGTTTTAAACTTTAGAACAAACTTGAATGAATTAATTCATAAACAGCATACTTAAAGATAAGAATTTTTATAGATGATTAGACATTCTCAATACAGCTACATCCTGTTATTCTGCAACACATTTAAATTATCTGTGATCACACAATACCATGAAGCTGATGCCTTCTAGTTAGTGCTGACAGCCGTGGTCCCTAGTGGGTCTTAGCTCCCACTGTCAAGGTAATCTCTCTCATGAGCTCTTTGAGGAGAGAAGTCATTACTGGCTTGAGCTTGTCTTCCTTTGTCTCAATTTTTCCTCTTCATATTTGATGGTTTATGCTATTTTATCTCCCACCCTGCTACCTTACCCTTAAAAAAAGGATAGTCTCCTGGTGTTACTTGCTTTGGGACTTTTTGTGTCTTGACTGTCATTCTTCTTTTTCAGCAATATGTTCTTCCTATTTTATATGTCTTATGGTAATCTTGTTTTTTCAGAACTTTCTTCTAACTTGTATGAGCCACTAGAACTCATCTCTCTCCTTTTGGTGATCACGATGTACAAGTACTCATGGATACTGCTTATGCATTTTGTCCGACTACATCATCACAGTGTTCTAAAATGTTTATATGCTACTGTTGGCTATACTGTTTTATTACCCTTGTAGTTGGATTCAGGCCAAGCTATTTGTTATATTTGATCAAGGCACTTGTAATGTATAGGTTTCACAGGACTCTTTTGAGAAACTAACATAAGTTTCAAACCTTTCCATTTCCTTAGAAGAAATTATTTTAATTTCTTTTAGTTAACAGATAGGGTCAGAATGTATAACAGAAACCCTGTGCTACATTTTCTGATTACTGATTGGCTGCTGTGTTTGTCTTGCAAGCTTTGTTAACATCACTGCCTGATCTCTCCCTCATTTCCAAGCCTTTAAATTCTTTTCTGTTCCTGCAGGCAGCTCTATCCCTTATAGCCAGTAATTATCTTGCCATTTCCTCCAACTAATGTATCCTCTTTTCCTGCAGTTTTTTCAACAGACATGGTAGATGAGTTTTGACTCTGTCAACTGTTTTATCACATGGAAGTACAGCCATGAAGAATAGTTTCAGCTGGATGTAACATTCTACATTCTATGACACTTAGTAGTAAAATACATGACCCAAAGAAAACTACATAAAATTTCATATTGCGTTTTCATTTTGTGTTTTCTCTGGTTTTGTTTGTTTGTGTGTTTGTTAAATCTAGTGCCTCTGTGCACCTGGATGGACAGGAGAATTTTGCCAATTTGCTGAAAATGCTTGTTTAATTTACCCAAATAGTTGTTCTGATGGAGCAACTTGCATCGATACAAGTCAACTGGGAGAACAACCTTTGTTTCAGTGTTTGTGTCCTCATGACTTCACAGGTAAGGAATACACAAATCATTTGTAGTTTTGCTTCCTTTAAAATATTCAAGTGCAAGAATCCTGGATTTAAAAAAAATAAGGGATAGAGAAGCATCTGCATTTTCTTCTCTCTGCTGTGATGCCTACAAAATCTAAAGTGAATTTGAAGGTTACCTTTGCATCTTTAAGTTATGGTTATAGTATGAATAGACCTAGAATAAGCTTCAGCTTCAGTTTAAGGGACTAAATGAACGTCTACGTATAAAAGTTCTGGATCTGAGCTAGATCTCTGCCTTCTCATTGTACTTTGTGGAGATCAAGTTAATGAAAGCAGTGGAGTCCAGCAAGTTTGTTAGTTTGTATCAGACTGTATTTGCTCAGATAACTTACTTTCTGAGACATGAACTCCACCTCCTATCTTAATTCTTGGCAGACTACCACTGATTTATGCAACTTCATTTAGTGTGGGATTAACTGACTCACATTACTTGACTAAAAGAATTCAAGACTTAGTAAACAAGTCTTCAAAGCTCTATGTATCATAAGTAAGTTTTTCAAAGGAAGATTAAGACCACTTATGTCAGATATTTTTTAGTCATTGACACAATTTCTTCAGGAGTGTTTCTCTTTTACTTAGATAGAAAAGAAGATTTTTAAAAAGTAGCTTATACTAACCCCATTGGTTTTTTAACTAGCAAAGAAAATTTCTGAGTCGTCTTCCATCTTTCATTGAAGTTGTGTTTGAAAATCCTTCACTGGTCTTTGGTTAGAGAGGGAACTGAAAGAGAAGCATTGAATGTGATTCACTGCAGTTTTAGGTAATATTAAGGAAACAGAGATTAGCCATACATATATCAATTAAAAGATAAGTGCCAAAAATTTTAAGAAAAATTAAAAAATAACCAACTGAAATATAGAAACAATATTTATTACACAAAGATTGAAAAGCAATCTAAAGAAACAACAGGAATACACAGAGAAAACAGACTTTAATCTACTACTATTGCAAAAGAAATAGGATAATATCCAAGAGTTGTAACTATCAACCTTTCGTTTCACTTCTGCCTTATTACCTTTAGTATTTTACTTTTTTCAATCTAAACTTGATGGGGTTTTTTAATGCTGTGACACCTAAAATTATGGATTTGTTAAAAACGATAATGTTTCACTACAATACCTCAAGGCTTTTTAGATAATTTAAGGTCTCTGGTGTATGATATGATCATAAAACAAAAGTTTAACAGGATACAATAAATGGCAATAAATGTATGCAATTAATACAATTAAACAATACTAAACACTGGGTTATGACTGAATTCAAACAGAAGTGACTTTGTTGTTCAGGGACATCTTGCTATAAAGTCAAGATTCTTTCCTTCGTGAGATCTCATTGTAAGAGATTCTTTATATTGCAATATATATTTTTTTTTTTACTTTTTCTACTTTTAAATAGTCAGTCTTGATCCATAAAAATTCCCATTTATACCTGTTTATTTTTTTCATTTATGTGAGAAGGGAGAGAGGAAAGGACAATTTTGCGTAAATTTTGGTATGTTTACTTAACTCTGAGTTAAATAGCTTCTGCAACCAGAAAAGATATTGTAGTTTCACATCCAATTGTTCTTAATTGTCTTTATAAATTATAAACACTACAGCTGTAGTTTTTGCATTAACATTTAAATCATGTTTGGAATAGACACCTTAGGGAACATAAAATATGACATGATGTAACATTCTTAGCTGTGAAAAACAGAACTTTGATTTAAAAAGTAATGAAACCATTTCATTTTGGTTGCATACTCGTTACCAAAACTTTGAAGAAGCTTAACATATACACACAAGTATTATCTTAATCTTTTTTTTTTCTTTATATGTAAAATACTTGTTGGGCAATTTCCACATAAAATAATAAATTATAATTAATATAAATATATACAAAGAAATATATATATATAAAGATATTTTTACTGAACAGATGTCATTATTTTAGTTCCTTATTTTCCTTTTTTTTGGTCTGAAAGTAGATAAAAACCTTTGTATCTACAATAGTGCATGTAAGTAACATGGCTTATGAAACAATCCATATCAGCAATTTCTGAAGTTTTGCACAGTAGACCAGTTGTCCTTGAATAAGCTTTCTCTAATTTATTACAATCTTTCCTTGTGTGTAGAGCAATCATATTGATAGGGATTGATTGGGCATGTTAGGCACTTCATTTAGTTGGTAGAAAAGTCCTTTAATTAAAATAATCTTACTGCTGCTAAAATGAACTGCGTCCCAAGAAAACTCATTAACTCTGATTTAAATCACTACTTTAATTACATTCTTTTCCTCATCTTCAAACTTTCCTTTTATAAGACTCATAAAACTTATTCACGGATTTATCCACAATTTATTTTTTCGCTTTCATTGTTTTATTGAATTGAGACAGTTTTCTTAATATATACAGGTATATAGGAAACTAATATAAAACTACTTTGTTGAAGATTGCAATATTGAACTGTGTAGGTTATTTGTAATAGTATTCTGTAGAAAGTATCTTTGGGGCCATAATAGCTAATATCCCAGATAAGAAGATATAGGATATAAAGTTCCTATATCTTTCACAACCTAGTTAAGACTATGTATGTATGTACTAGTGAATGAAAGAAATATATGTCCTAACTTAAATTCATCTATCTGGTCAAACCCACATTTTTAAATTCTTTTATTCTCCAGCATACAGTGGTGACACGTTTTAACCCTAGTGGGCAGCTAAGTATCACACACGTGGTTGTTCACTCTTCCCCAGTATGATGGTGGAAAGACTCAGAAGGGCAAAAATAAGAAAACTTGAGATAAAGACAAATCATTAGGTCAAGCAAAAGCTGCACAGACAACCAAAATAAGGAATTCATTCAGTACTTCCTGTTCGTATTTTATGCTGAAGTACAGTGGTAATCTTCTAAGTTTCAAAACTCAAATAGATAAAAAGAATATTTTTTTTTCCACAGCTCTAATCCCTGTCACTTTTATAGCTTTAATCACCATCTAAAGGTGAGCAGGTAAAGTAATTTTTGTAGCATCATGGGAAGTCCCTATATCACAGGAGTGTCACTGGAATTACACAGCAGTGTGTCGCAGCAACACATGCTTTCATTGCAAGCTTTGTTCATTGCACTTTATGTGTTATTACCGTTGTCACCTTTGAAAGAGAAACGGTTAGTGCACACAGATCCCAAACTTCGATGACCATGGACTGAAATAATGGAATAAAAGTCACTTGCTATGTATTACTATAGAACGTCACTCAGAATGCTTACCTTCATTAAATGAAGAAAAAAGGAGCGGCTTGCTGCTTTTCAGAGGATTCAGTTTTCTATTAAAGAAGAATTTTCAGTGCTAACTGACAGAAAGCAAAAATAACAGCTAAAGTAATTCTCTTTCTAATTCTCTTCAGCAGATGCCCAGAAACATTACTTGCTGTTTAAAATGCCTTTTAGGAGGTGTGTCCAAATAATATTAGTTAGGGTGAAAGGCAAATAAATGGTTTAGTTAGTCTGTTTCTTTAACTTTGCTTCCGATATAGGTCTCTCCCAATGCCAGCAAAATTCAAATCAAAAACATGAGTTACACTGACTCCATCAATCAGGATCATAGAATGTTCTGAGTTGGAAGGGATCCACATGGATCATCGAGTTCAAGTCCTGACTCTTCACAGGACCACCACCAAAATTACGAAGAACATGGCTCAAAAGCTTTTTGAATTCTGCAGGCTTGGTGCTGTGGTCACTTCTTTGGGAAGCCTGCTCCAGTGCACAACCAATCTCTGGGTGAAGAGCCCAAAGCTCCCCTGACAAAACTTAAAGGCCATTCCCTTGGTTCCTATTACTGTTCATGAACAAAGAAGAGATCAGTGCCTGCTCCTCCTCTTCCCCTCACAAAGAAGATGTAGACTGTGAAGAGGTCTGCCCTCAGTCTCCTTTTCTCCAGGAAACAAGCCAAATTATCTCCTCTGCTCCTAGTACAGCTTCCCCTCAAGAACCCTTCACCTTTTTCTGGCCTTTCTTTGAATGGTAGATTTATATCCATCTTATATTGTGATTCCAAAAATTGCATGTAGAGTTCTCAAGATGAGGCTCCACCAGCACAAGGTGTGTAGTCAGGCCACAGGTCCATACAACAATCTCTCAGTAAGATGTATCACATGAAGATGCAAAAGGTCTGGAACATTTGACTATACTAATCTTAATGAAAGGATAGAGCAATAAGCAATGAAAAAATAAAAAAAAAAAACACATTAAGCCATACTGGCATAATATTTAATTGGAAGCAAATAATCTCTAGAACAATAAACAAAGGCAAATGTTTGATGTTGTACCATACTTGTATTAACTCCAAGCAGACTGTGATCTACAGTAGTTCAAATAAACAATTTTTTTTCCTCAGGTCTTGCTTTTCACAGGAAATAGTAGGACTATTAAAATTCTTCTATTATTTTGACACGCAACAATTGCATGAAAAGCCAAAAGACTATAAAAACATTACACCTGATATTTCAAAGAGAAATGTAATATCAGTATTTAAGCTCTGCTTGTTTTTAAAATGGAAATATATTCCCAGAGCAGGGAGATGTCTATGAGTACATTCATATTTCTTAGTATTTCAGTTTCTAGTTCAATTTACTCTACAGCGAATATATTTTACCCATATGAATAAGGAAGAATTTTGGTGGAATTTTTGTTCATCAAAAATAGTTATGTATTGCATTGTTAACTTAAAAGTATTGCTGTTTATTAAGAAATGTAGATATATCAATGTCTATGGATTTGTAGGTAAATAATTAGTAAAGTTCTCATCCGAAAGACATGCTTTAAAATATGCCCTTAAACTTGGCATATAAAATACTCCAGCTAGCTCCAGCTGCTCATGAACTCCAAAAATTACTTTCACCCACCTTTATCAACCTTTTTATTTTTTCAGTGAAGTACAAACCCCTTGACTTTCTGGGACCGTTAGCCCGGCACTCAAAACAGAGATACGTTTTACATCACTGACTAAATATTTAAAAAGTAGTAAAGTTTCAGAGACATAGTGGAGTTACTTCCTATTCGCAATGTGTTCCCATGAAATTCTGTCCTGCTTTCCACTTCCAACCAGCCCATCATGCCTCATTTTATTAAAACATACAAATCTTCGATTTATCTCTCAAGGAGTTTTCAGTACTCTGTTGGTTTGCTTTAGCTTGCCTGATTATAAAAGCTTTAAATCTATCAATGTCTACCCTTTTCTTTTTTACACATCCAGAGTAAAACTTAAAAAGAATCTGCAGGTTTTCTCTGTTTATAGTTCATAGGTGTCTTATTGAGAACACCAACATTATTCATCCTCATTATCCAACATTTAAATCTGCTGTTAATGACAAGTCAGAGAGATAACTGGATAGATGGTAAACATTCAAATAGTTGTATATCAGCTCCAAAAAATAATCAAATCATCAATAAGAGATGTATTCCTCTTATATAAATTCAGTAAAAAAGTTTTCTGAGTGAGATGAAGCTGTTGAAAAGGTTGATTATAACCATAGAGACATTATTTTCTGCTTCTTATCTGAGCCTGTGTTGATTAGCTCAGACAAGTACAGCATTTCAGATCTTACTAAGGTATAAAAATTGTCAACAGTGTTAGAAATCATCCATCAAACTAATGGGTTTAAAACATGATAAGGTGTGTATTGTAGGTGTAAAATGCATTGGAGACATAAATAACATTTTTGTGTAGATCTAGTGACTGCTTTCATGACACAGCTGAAATTTGTAGCTCTGTTTTACTTCTTTAAAAGATCTTAATTTTATGTCTGTTAGCTCTGAACATCCACTTTCCTCTTTAAAATATGGACAATAAGGCTTAACCACATATTTCTTACTTTTTCTCATACAGTGAACAACATCATTAGCTGACACAGTCTACTGCATCCCCAATGAAGCAGGAATGATATTAATATATGAACTAAATATTCTAGGCTTTCGTATCCTATTTCTCAACCTTTGTGTTCAGTAATTGTTCATTCTATTAAAAAGAATCAAAACCTGATAGAAAACACTACAATGTTAGAGGCTTAAAGCATGGTTCCCTGTGTGTTAATTATATCTCTTACTGATGTATATTTTTCTTGTCACATAAGACATTTCCTTAGGCACTGTAAGAACTATCTTCTCTTTTTTTTTTTTTTTTAACCTGTATTACACTGTAAACTTACATTTGGCAACGACTTCTATGCATTGCTCTTTACTCTGAGACTCTCTGAGTAGCTCAGGTTTACTTTTTCTAAAACATACTTGCTTCAACTTCTATTTATTTAGACATATTTCAATTTAAACATGTTCCTTCAAAATATTTGAATTCTTTAGATCTGTTTATATAATACTTTTTTCCTCAGTATTTGCCACCAATTGAGTATAAACTCTATATGTGAGGTTTAATTTACTTTTCAGATTACATTTCAGATAAGATCATCAGATAATACTAGAACTTACATCATTCAGAGCATTGCATCCAGCCCTACAGCCGTCAGCAAAGGAAAAACATGGACCTGTTGGAGCAGGTGCAGAGGCGAGCCACAAAACTGATCAGAGCATTGGAATAATTCTCTTATGAGGATAGGCTAATAGGGTTGAAGTTGTTCGACTTGGAGAGGAGAAGACACTTCTGAAACCTTATTGAGGCCTTTCAATACTCCAGCTTACAAGAAAACTGGAGAAGAACCTTTTACAAGGGTTTGTAGTGATAAAATAAGGAGTAATGGCTTTAAACTAAAAGAAGACAGATTTATACTAGATATAAGGGAAAAAATTTTCACAAAAAGAGTTGTGAAACACTGGACCAGCTTTCCCAGACATGGGATGTACACCTGTCTCTGGAAATATTCAAGGACAAGTTGGACTGAGCTCTGAGCAACCTGAGTTACCGATGACTGCTCATTGTAGAGGGGTTGGAATGAATAATCTTTAAAGGTCTCTTCCCATTCAATCTATTCTATTATCGCACAATTAGTCTTTGTGTGACTCACTCAAATTTGGTCCACTGTCTTAGTACAGTGACATTTACTTTACTCCAGGCTTATAACCTATCTTATCTTTCTCTCAACCCAGAATTCTTGTTTCTAAATAATTAGAATCAATTTGCCAAGGAATTTTTATAAAACTTAAAAAAAGCAACCTACCTCTCTGGAGCACAAGTGTGATGTTCAAAATTCTTCCAGGCAGCAGAGGAACCTGCAAGTATGATGCTGTTTATCCAGGCTGCATAAGATGCTCTTTCTGGAATTCTCTCTCTCTGTGAGCAGTTGTTCTGTATTTCTCCATATTTCACATGATTGACTCCCTTCAGAAAAGGAAGAATTAGGGAGTTTAAAGAGAGTTTAAAAAGGATCAAGCTAGAGGAAATTTCTTTATTCCAATCATGAAAATTGTTTTGTATACTCTTCCAGTTGTGTTTTTTTTATATAAACCAGATTTTTTTAGTGAGATATGAAGGGCACTTTGACAAACAAACAAACAAATAAAGCTCTCATCAGAGGATGAGACTATTTGAAAGATAGGTCTACAAAAGACTTTGCCAAGGGGTGAATCTTTAAGGCCAGATGCAGCTAAGAAAACAGACAGAAAATCTATTAAATGGTCAAAAGTCAAACTGTATGTTCCAGAATAATGACTGCACTTAAGAGCCAAGGTTATTAAAATACATCTCAAAGAAATTTAAAGACATTCTGTAAAACAGCAACTCAACTAAAAGACTGTGCTTAAAAAAACAGTTGCATAGGAACTTTCAGGAAGGACAATTCCTAAGTGCCCTTAAATGATTAATTTCGTTTTAAACTAGGAGAAGGTAAAATTTTAACTGCATATTTAAAATTTAAAAATGTCTGCCTGTGTTTATAATTCATGCAGTAGTAGACAACAGGCCTAAGTCATAAGTTGACAACTGGCCTAAGTCATAAGTTGACTGCGGTCAGAGGAAGTGTTTTTGATCTTTTCAAAAACTGTTAAATTCAGCTCCATGTACATAAATTATGCTAGCTGGTGAAATTTGAGAATAAGAATAGTAATTTTCATTTGAACTGGAAAATGTTCACAGTAAAGTTTGAATACCCTTTGTCTATGAAGCTGAGACAGTACTTAATGAACATATGTTGATTTTGGCTGCTTTCACCTACTGGGACTCTATCTTGAAAAAATTATGTAGCTTTTTAGAACGTTGATCCACTGTATGATGTAAATGTGCGCAATAGCTTACATCTAATCAGAATTTAATCAAATTTAGCAAATTATGAGTTGCAATCTTGGAACTGTTATCTCCAACCCCAGTAAAATCATGTATTTCATAAGCTACTGGAAACTATCCCCTTAAAGGCTGATTTGAAGAATTGTATTATTAGAAAATTATTGCTATCAGATTTTTCTTGAGTTTACCTTCCTTTCAGAAGAATAACTCTCCTTCATAGGAATTTGTGAAACACCATCCTAAAATGGAGGAGATACAAGGACTTTTGGAAGTAAAATAACTAAAAAATTAAAATTAAAATTTAAAATTCAGACAAAAATAGTATTTGTAGATTATTTTTCAAATAACATTGTAGATAAGCATGTATATTCTGATGCCAGCTGCCATTTCAAATGACAGTATTTTTTTTTTTAATTAAATATTGGGATAGTAGTAATAGTCAATGAATGTGCTATGTCAGTATGATATATTTAGCAATCTAAAATTTAATAATTTAGTCGGGAGAAGCTGTCTAGTTTTAAGCTTCCTGAACCCATCTATAGTAAAAATGTCTCCACCAATGGGATGAATTACATTTTAATTTTATAATGTTTAGCTGTAGATAAAGTCAAGAATAACTTCTATTGGTATACAATTAAATTTTCTTCTAAGAAGATTGAAAAGTCACATATATTGATCTTAAATAACTCTTCATTTGACTATTTATGATAAGTGTTTTATAAAAGACAGTTTTTCCTGATGTCAAATCCAATTCATTTAAACTTGATTGCTCAATTGTCTGTCATATAGTCAGGCACTTTTAACACCTAAATGTGTGAATTGTTAGATCAGTTCTTTATTTCTGCAATATTTTATTTTTTCTGGTTCACTGAAAGTATCTTACTTTGAAAAACACAAAGATTTATTGCTCTAACTAGACTTCTCTAAGAATATATTTACTATGCAGTTCTACACAACTTCAAAGGAAAATAAGGAAATATTCAGACCATGAAAACCTATCTTCCAACTTGTAGTGGTTCCAAAAAATATAATTATAAGTGGATTTAATGTCTTTTAAAATAAATACATGTAAATTTCCAGGAAGTAGAATAAATTTGGGTTAGGGTTAGGGTTAGTGTCTGTATGAGGCTTGTGACTTGTTTTAGTGCATCAGGGATTCCAAACTAACAAAAATACAGATCAGGAGCAAGGTATATTCTTTCAAGTTTAGTGGGCTAATGCAGTAAGATATCTTATCCCATGATACACAGAAAGTAGAAGTTGGAAGCTGCTTAAGCGGAACAGAGACATTACTTGTGTGAGAGTGGATGGAGTTAGAAAAGCTAAAGCTAAACTGGAAATTAAAACAGCAAGAACACAGAGGACAAGAAAGTTTCCTTAATTGGTAGCAAAAGGAAAAATGAGAAGAATAATTAAGCAATTTAACTTCAAAGAATACATGCTTAGGTAAAAAATGCATAAAGTCATTTATAAAAACAAACAGTACAACAGTAAAATCGTTTATTTTCCCTCCAATTTTGTATAATTTCTTTTTGTTTTTCCTTTTTCCTTATGCCTGCTGAACTTATTCCTGATAGAAGAGTAATATTTAATTGCACACAAAAATCTGGTTTGAGGCCTTTAAGTAATGTATTTCTCAATTACTCACTGTGAACTGATAATTAGGCATTAAAAGCTAAGTGGATTACTGTGGAGATCTCTCCTGATATCCATTTATCACTTAATCAGATTTTAATACCCTAAATTATGCATTTCTCAGCAGTATTCAGATTCCAATAAATTTTATAACAGTTTGGAGTTACTAGATTTTCCTGACCTCATTGTGGCAGGGAAAGTCATAAAGTTTGCTTAAAGGATAAGGCCAGTATAAGAATTTCATATTTATAAGAAAGTAATTCTTAAAGCCTGTTTGATTGGACTAATATTAATTCATAAGAGTTTCTTGGACAAGAAAATTCCATCCTCATGAATAAACATAGAAGAAATGGACCCAAAATATCTATTAAGTCAAAGTTTATTCCCAGCTTTTTTTCCTCCCAATTTTGCCTTCCAGAGCTTATTAAGAAAGAAAAAAACCAAACCAAACCAAACCAAACCAAAAAAAAAGAAACAAACAAACAAAAAAAACAACCCCAAAACCAAACCAAAACATTTCCTAGGTGATAACAACTTCCTCAATACATTCAGTTGAGTTTGCAATCAAAATATCTACTTATGTTTTAGCATGCCTTTTTACCAACCAGTATTACAGAAAGTGGCTTTCTAAAAGTATTAATTATGGTGGAATCTCCTAACAGATACAGAATACTTCAAGTTGCTATTAGTTTTAATACGAACAGAGCAAATGAGAGTCTTGCAAATATAAGGGCAAGTTGCCCATAGCTTCCCCTGTATTATTATATATTGTAATAATAATAATCAGCAAGAAATATCTAATTTCCTATTTTCTATTCTCCCTATTTTGCAAGTTTTACAGCAGTAATATACATTTTTAAGTCAGTAAGCTTTATAAATTACAGTAAAATAGAATCTTTGCCGTTGAAAATTTGAAATATGTTATCAGTGTGCTATTTTTGACAGAAGAATAAAACGACAAAGTAAATATTAAAGCTCTGTATGGTATGTTGGTCTATCTCTCTGTAAATACATGTGGTTCAGCACTTTTTGGCTCAAAATACAGAATTCTACCCAACAAATGACATCATATTCCTGTTAACATTTATAGAAGTCCATAAAAAGCAGTATTTAGGTCTTAGTTTGGCATTCTATTCCAGCATATTAAAAGATACAGTGAATGTTTCTCGAAGCTTAAGTGGTTCATATTAGAAATAGATTAACTAAAATTAGCAGAAGTACATTGCTGAAGCAGGGGCATAGTGATTTTCTTACCAAATTTTATACTATTAATTTATGTTCTCCTGATGTTTCTACCTTTAGATCAAAAGGAGAGTTGATTAGAAATTTCAAAACAATTATTAGAAGTAAAATTATTTCCTTTTTTATTGACATATGAAGAATTTCAAGTAAAATACTAACTTGTGACTCAACAGAACATGTTGTCTGATTCAAGAAATTATTCAAATTTCTTACACATTCCTCCCAAATATTTTTCTCCTGTTCAGCTCTCCCATGTTTTATGCTTAAACCATGGAAGTACTACTGATTACAAAAAAATCACTAAAAACATCAGTAATCCACACCTCAAAACTCCTACACCTTCTTCTAGTTTTCTCAGCGGTGAAGATTTTTTCACTTTTCATTTCTCTATTCTTTCTCATTTCTAAAGTTGGAAAAAAAAGTCAAATGCTGAACTCCTGAATTAAGTATAAGAAGAAAATCAGGGAAAAAGAAACAACAAACCAATAAAAACAATTAAAAAATCTCAAGAACCTAACATAGAATTCAATGAATTGTTTTCACTACCAAAAAGAATAAGAAGAAAAAGTTAAAGTGTTTTGTTTTGGTTAAATCTACTTTTTTTCTAAGTCTAATGGTTAAGCTGATTGTCTTCCTTAGTGATTTGTATCACACTGCCAGAAATGCGTATCTCTTCAGTAATTTTTTTTAGGACTGTCCAGTTACAAGTTCAGTTTGTTCTTCCTGCTGATCTAAAAGAAGTTTTCAGCTAAGTGAGCAAATAATTGCTCTGTGAAATAACACTAAAAGTTACCTCAGAATCATGTAAACTAGCCATTTCCTAACCAAAACAGAGCTCAGGAAAAATATAATGAAATAATATATGTAAATAATAGATTCAAAAGTCTTGAGCAGAGATAAAGGTTGACTCATGCTTAAAAATTGTTGTTTTGACCTTTTTAAGACATTCAGATTTATTTTTATATATATAAGTGGAGAGAAAAGAGTTTGAAAATTTACACAAGATTTTTAAATTCTAATCAATATTCCAGAGACCTTATTTAAAACAAGTTATTCTATCAATATTACTAATATGACTTATGGTATTTCATTAAGAATGTGATATTAATTCTTAACCTTTTTAGGACTTGTTTTTTTTTTCAACATCAGGAGAATTCTGCAAGGTGCGAATTGATAACTGTGTTTCCAATTCATGTGAAAATGGAGGAACATGTATTGGTTATGAAGACCATTTTAAGTGCACTTGCCCTATAGGTAAGTCATTGGAAATTTATTGTATTTTCTAAACAGAAGGAATGTCATCCAAATATTTATGTTTAAGAAATACCAACATAAAAATAGCAATGTATGTCAATGAATATAGGGAACATTTTTATGAAGAAGTACACTCTTTCTCTTTGTTTAGGAAACAAAACTGCCAAATTACTCTAGTAGAGTGGTGTAAATTGCTAACACCCTGAACAGACATAATGTCAATATTCTGAATGAAATGTGATTAAGCATTCTCTTTGTGATGCAGGTTTTGAAGGTGAAAGATGTGAACACGATATCGATGCCTGCCTATTCAACAATATAAGTTGTGCCCCAGGAGCACTGTGTGTGGATAGATCTCATGGATTTAATTACACATGTTTATCGCCATGTATTGCAGACACAGAGGTAGGATAAAGTGATATATTTTCCCCCAGAGTTTTTGGAAAATCAAACAAGTTATTCTAAGCAGTGAGCTGATGAAGCCTCACTTCTCATGGGTTTCCTAAATACACTACTCATTCTTGATACACTCTCATGCTAATATTCCTTTTTCCTGTCTTACATATGCATCTAAAAGTACATTATGTGACTAGCTTGGTCACTGTCCAACAAATTACGTAATGTCTGAGCCCTGCCTTTCTTGATCTTTATAGGTTTACTCACCAATGTTTTCTCTGTCCTCTACTTGTTGCTGCTATGTTATGAAACTTTTAGCAAGTCTGGGCGAAATTTCTTTGCAATGTTGGATGTGTTTAAAAGTTATCAGAAAGCTAGTTTATGTTACAGCAATACACAGAAAAAGTTACAAAGTTTCATTTCCGTTAAAATCAAAAAGACCATAATCAACAGCAAAAAGCAAGACTAATTATACTTCAATGAGAGATGAAAATGCAATTAGAAAAAAAATCAAAATTCTTCTAAGTTACTCCTCAATGCTCACAGCATATTGTAATGAATATTCTTTTTGTACATTCAAAGTTTTCTAGAATAAATGTATTAGTTGTAACCTTCTCACTTTCCTTTAGTGATCTTTTCAATTACATTTGGGTAGGATTTATTCACAACAGCGTGGACTACAGATCCTTGAATTTATGAGACTTTTCTATGGGTTAAATTAAAATACTGTCATATTTATTTTTTTTTAATAATAGTTATTTTAAAAGCTATGTTCACATTAGTATATAGCCATTTCAAACAGCTACTCAAACACAATAATGAGTGGTTTAAAGGCTTTATCAATAATCTTATTGAAATATATCACCATAAAAATATACTCTGCAGAGTAGGCAATGTATTTACAAAGAACAGTCAATATTTATGTCACCTTGAAGTCCATGGATACACACTGATTAATGAATATGAAATATAACACTGAAATACTCACTGGATCAAAGCTTTATATTTAAATTGTTCAGCATCTAGTAAATTTTAGCAGTTTTATGATTTAAAGTGTTATACTGAGTCCAAATATATTGTACATGGCATAGCACCATAATGATGCAGTAGTCATTATGGCTAGTTAGTATGAAAAGTGATGGTGTGCCAAGGATGCTGATAGGAGCTAATAAAACATTTTATTGTAATATTTGCTTATAAGTCTTCCAACATATTTAATTGATTTGTAAAAACATTTCAGAGACTATCATAAATGTCATATGAGAAAAAAAATTATATATACATATGTATCTCAACATACGCTGACTATATGATATGCCTAATTTAGACATGATGTGAATATTTAGTAGATTTTATATCGAGAAAGTGGATGGAAAGTGAAATTATGGAATGATATACTTGAGTCTTATTTGTTTTATTAGCTTACAGATCATTAAAGTAATGTAATTTACTTGGGAAAAAATAAAGGCCATATTCAAACAAACAAATATTTTAATAATTCTTTTGAAGTAGTTTAAGCAGTCATTTCAAATTAAGCATTTATATTTTTCAATAAATTGCATTATTCAACATTTAATCCTTAATTTATTTTTAGTCTATTATTGTAAGTGTGATTATTTTTAGTGGCCTTGGCTACATCCCATAGAAGTTTTATTGTTCCCTTAAAATGCTTATTTTTCAAAATTCTGTCAGCAAGCTTAAAAAATCATTGTTTCCTTTAGCAATTACTAAGAAAATATTTGAAAGTTTAACAGTCAGCTATTCAATTGCAAGGGGTTTGCCAACAGTTACTGTTTTTTAACTGGAATCATAGGCATTAAAAGATACTTTTCAATTATTTTTCATTCTATTTTTAGTTTTAAAATGTAAACAGACACTCTCAGTGGACGTCATTTGGAATTGTGAAAATAAAATTTCCATATGAGTTAGGAACTGAACCATCTCTGAAAGTTCCTCTCAGAGTCTGTCTACAGCTTTATGATATTAAAATTTGATCCAAATAGATTATTGAACTCAACATGCATATTTTATTTGAAAGTTGTTTTCTCTTTTTATGATCCAAAGATCCTATGTTACCATGCTGCATTTTAAGTTGGGATCACAGTTCTGAAATATCTGTATGCTTAATACATACTTAGTGTATAGAGGAGCTACTACTTTCTTGTTTGTTCTGGTCCTTACATGCTGTGCAACCTTACACAGTTTCCTCATCTGTGAAATTAAGGCAATTTTTATTTTCAATATTTTTTAAGAAAAACATTTTATCTACTTGGATAATGTTCTACCAGTCCAGTAAAGAGCATAGGGCAGATTACATAAAATTGCACTTCTAGAAAAATTTGAACATTCAAATATAATTGAAGTAATAAAGCCTGAAGACCATAGTAAAATCATGTGCTCAGGGAAAAATATATTTAAGTATGTTGGGTTTATATGTATATAAAATGCAGTGTCTTTCAAACTAGAGAATTCCATGAAATTTAAGATGAAAGAAGTTTTAGAAAATAATGACTACACTGAATGAGATCCTTCCAGCTCACTGTCTTATCTCAAGCAATGGGCAACTGATATCTTTTAGAGAAGAAACAGACATATAGTAGGGTTATATCCCTCAATTCCTGCAAAATGAAGATAGGAAAAGAATAAAATAATCATCTAGTGGCTAATTATCTTTCCTAGCTCTAATAATGTCTCCTGGTTGACATCAGAAAGAAATGGTCTTATATTTTATCAAGACTACATAATCAGGCAGATTTCTTTTAAAATAGTTGCCATAGACAGAAGTATGATGGTCAGTCTGATTAGAATAGACTGACCAGAATAAACCTTTTTATGGCCTGTTAAATGATAAGATTTCTATTTAATCCTATTAGGAAGATTTATTCAGAGAAAAAGGAAAAGCTGATTGATGGGAAGATGCTGCTCTTTCCAAAAGTCTGTTTCTCTACTTATTTCCATTTAAAAGTATTTTGTGTATAAAGAATAAACAAACAAATCTTTGTAGTGACACACTACAAGTTTAGAAAACCACAATGTAATGGTATTCAGTTTGACTTTAGTAATAGATTAATAAATATATTTAGCCTCAATTTCATATAATATCCTTAAAGATATTAAGTCGGAGTTTTCAAAATTTAAACTGATAGGGAATTAATTTTAGAGCAGAGATAACAATCTATCTGACTGAAAAACCTTCTATCTAGATTTGATGCTAAAAGTACATTTCATAGCTTTCCTTTTAATTTAAAGCTGCTTTAGATTGCATTATCATCTTAAAGGGTAACACCTTTCTTCACAGTATAAAGTATCAAAGCACCAAAATAATAAATATAATAGATATAATGTTGTGGCAGTATAGAAATTTTAGTCTTAATTGTTTAAGTTTTCTCTACATGGCTTTCTTGAGTCTAAGCTTATTTGACCTATTTGAGCCCTGGGAAAATAGTAAGCCTAAGGACAAAATCCAGCAAAAGAATTTAAATGAAAAAGTTAGAAAATAGAAGAAAAAAAAATTTAAAAAGATAACATGTCCCAAACCATTCATGTAGAATGTTTTTTATTGCATTTATGTTGACCTGTGCTTTTCTTCAATGATATTGAATAAGTATCACAAGGTAAGTGCAAAATTCAATACTGAAAGCATAAGAAAAATTTCTTCACTTTAACGTCAATTTAAAACTTAAGAAAAGACAAATGAATATTAAATATTTCTGCCAAGAACTGTTACTATTACAATTCTTAATAACATTATAAAGAGATTTAGACTCAATCAAATTGAAGTACTAGTGCATTAGCTTATCTTCTAGATGTTAACTAATTGGTTAGTGGAAGGGGTCTTAAATGCTTTGAAATGAAATTGTAGTTATCGGTTTTCACACTGGCAGTTTTCATGGAAATGAAAAGGGAACCTAAAAGTAAATTGAGGAAAGGGGCATTCATTCAAACTTAGAATTTTCTGTAATTTTTGAAACATACAGGAAATAATGGATTAGTAAGTAATATTAACAATTAAAAAGGAAGAGAGCTCTTCCATTCTAAGTTTACCAATTAAATATCTGCAGACTGAAAAGAAACAAGCTTCTGATCTTCCCATAGCTCATATATACATACATATATGTATATGTATATTTATATAAACTTCAAGGTTAGATCATGAATCAACATTCTAATTAAAATGGAAAAAATATTCAGTCCTTCTTTTTCCTAGTAGCCACTAGTACAACTAAACTATACACAGATTTCAAGCACGAGAACAGTTTCTCTGGAAAAATAACAGGCTACTTCACTATAATCCCTCCTAAATCAAGCACATTTTAAGGGTAGTTGTGAAAGTGTTACTGTTAAATTAAATAATAAATGTGTCTTTCAAACTTAATAGTAAATTGATATATTGATTTAATAACATTTAGTATTTTAGGTACTTGGAGGTGTCTTTTGTAATACTACAATATAAAATGAATAATCATATTTATTGCCAACCTCTTATTCAATTAAAGTCTTTCTTAAAACATATCCAACATGTAAAGAAAAGTCTCTTTGTCTATGTGGTGAGTTGACCGTAGCTGGATGCCAGGCACCCACAAAAGCAGCACTACCACACCCCTCTGCAACTGGACAGGGCAGAGAAAACACAATCAAAGGCTCATGAGTTGAGATAAAGAGTAGCAGAGATTACTCACTGATGACTATCACAGGCAAAACAGTCTTGACTTAGGGAAATTAGTTGAACGTATTACTAATCAATATCAGAACAGGATAAAGAGAAGTAAAACATCTTAAAAGCACCTTCTTCTCATCCCTCTGTCCTTCCCAGGTATGGCACGTTAACCTTGACTGGACATCAGGTCCCCATCAAGCCACTCTATCACTCCCCTTCCCAGCTGGACAGAGGATAGAAAACAAAATGGAAAACAACTCCAGGTAGTTGTAGGTTAAAAAAAGGCAGTTTACTAAAGCAAAAGAAAAAANGTTTTATATGAAAAAAAAAAAATGTAAAAAAAAAAAAAAAAAAAAAAAAAAAAAAAAAAAAAAAAAAAAAGACTAATTTTCTACTTCCCATCAGCAAGAAGTATCCAGCCACTTCCTGGGAAGCAAGGCTGCAAGCGTGCATAGCGGTTGCTCTGGAAGGCAAATGTTGTAAATAAAAAATGCCCCCCCCATACACCACTTGCTTCCTCCTCTTTTTCTTAGCTTTTTTGTCTGAGATGATGTCATATAGTATGGAATATCTCTTCGGTTAATTTGGGTCAGCTGGTCTAGTTGTGTCCCCTCCCAGGATCTTACCCTCTTCCAGACCCTGGGTGGCATGGGGAAAATGTCAAGAGACAGTGCTGATGCTGGGCCAGCACTGTTCAGCAGTACCCAAAACATTGGTGTGTTATCAACGCCTTTCTAGATACCAATACAAACCGCAGGACTGTGAGGGTTTGCTATTGGGAAAATTATTTCTATCTCACCCAGACCCAATACACTGCGTTTAATCCTAAATTTCTAACTCCTGTCTCCCATAGTGGTGCAGGGATATGGGGAATAGGGGTTACAGTAAGTTCATCACATGTTGTTCCTGTCATTGCTTCCCCCCCAGCACAGCATGGGGTCCTTCCCACAGGAGACAGTCCTTCACAAACTTCTCTAATATGAGTCTTCCCATGGGCTGCAGTTCTTCCTGAGCTGCTCCAACATAGTTCTTTCCACAGGGTGGAGACCTTCAAGAACAGGCTTCTCCAGTGTGGATCTCACATGAGGTCAAAAGTACTGCCAGCAAACCTATTTCCACAGGGTCACAGCCCTCTTTGCATCCATCTGCTCTAGCATGGATCTCCTCCACAGGCTGCAGGTGGATCTTTGCTCCCCTGTGGACTGCTGTGGGCTGCAGGGGCACAGCCTGATTCACCATGGCCTTCACCATGGGCTGCAGGGGAATCTCGACTCCAGTGCCTGAAGCACCTTCTTCCCCTCCTTCTTCCCTCACCTTGGTGTCTGCATTGCTGTTTCTGTCACAAATTATCGCTCCTTTCTTCTCTTGCTGTAACTATCTCTGTACAATAAAGGGTTCAACCTTGGCCAGCAGTGAGTCTGTCCTGGAGCCAGCTGGCATTGGCTCTGTCATACATGGGGAAATCTGGCAGCTTCTCAATGAAACCACCTCTATAGCCCTCCCACTATCAAAACTCAGCCATGAAAACCTAATATATGTTTCTAATTCTCATCTTCAGGTATGTGCAAACGGTGGTAGTTGCTTCTACGATGAAGAAAACCAGAGTTCTTACTGTGTCTGTGCAGTTGGATGGATAGGAAAAACATGCTTAGAGAATATTGATGAATGTGAGTTAAACCAGTGCCAACATGGAGCCACATGTGAAGATGGAATTAATAAATACAGGTATTAACATGATGCTTTCTGTGCAAGATTTATAAAGATATAAAGTTATTTCATGCAATATAGAGATATTTTCCTTTGAAAAGAATTAAAAAAGGGGTTGTTAATGTAGTAATATTATTTTCATATTATAAAATGCCATGGAATACTAACTTTCAATAATGACATGAATTTAATAAGTCTGTGCAGTCTGAAGTGTTGCACAGGAAGGACTCACAGATGTTCATCTAAGCTGATGAAAGAAGTTAAACCAACTATGCAGAATCTCAGATAAATAATCTATTTTAGGAAATGGTAAACACTGCATGAGCCTGGAATGTGATAGTGGGTTTTCTTACTAAAATTTGAATTCATCATCATGGCTAGGCTTCGCGAATGAAGATATGGGAAGGGCTTTACCCACGCTTGCTGCAAGCACACTGGTGGCTAAAAAGGCCAATGTGGGACAGGCAAGTCCAGTTACAAAAAGCACAGTGGAAAGTCTCCTTAGGTGGTAGTGACGAGACACGGTTCTTTCTGCGTTGTCTTTTCTCTTCAAGACTGATTCTACGTGCATTCTCAAAGGAGGCAGCAGCATTATGGATGATGTGTCTCCATGTCTCTCGATTGGAGGCCAGAGTGGACCAATGATGGCAGTCAAT
>VXBA01000862.1:106053-117877 GCA_013399895.1 Serilophus lunatus | reverse complement strand
CGGACAAGATGATTTAGGGTCTTGGTGTGAGCCTTCAGTCGCCTTAGGTTGAATAGGCTCCCATCAGTACGATATTGGATGTAAATGCCGTTATCTTCATCGAGGTCTGCCATGGCCCTTTGGAGCATCATGCTGAAGGAAATTCTGAATAGCATTGGTGCAAGAATGCAACCTTGTTTCACACCATTAGCTATTGGGAGGGGCTGAGAGAGAGCATCGCCATATCTGACTTGGCCTCACTGATTCTCATGTAGAAGGATAATCATTTTGAGGAATTTGGGAGGACAACCTAATTGTTCCAAGAACTGCTACAGGACTTTTCTGCTCATAGTGTCACAGGCTTTGGTGAGGTCAATGAAGGTTACATAGAGTGCGAATTGCTGCATTTCCAACTGAGTCTGTGATGTTTAAGATACCATAAAGTAAGTTAATCAGCATGTATTTAAAATGATAACTTCTCCAAAGCAATACAGCTCTTACTGCTGGGTTGATTGTGTAGATGTCAATACAAATCTGGCACATATCATGCAATAGACGAATTGCATCCACGTGCCGAAAGAATCTCTTGACTCTTGGTCATATATATGTGACAGAAAAAAAAGACAGGTAAGATTCATTATTTCAGTAAACAGACAGTATCACTACATTTAAAAAAAATCTAAACTTTCCTTTCAAAAGAACCTGTATTGTTTCATTACTTTCTGTGTAGAAGAGGAGAGAGAGAACTGATTTAATGTGTCTCAATGAGAAGCATTTAGTGAATAACTAAAGTGAAAGAAATCGTCGAGAAGTATGTCCTCCTGGTTTGAAATTCAAGGAGGGATTTATTACTCTATTCTGCACTCCTGTAAATTTATTTCTTGTCAACATTCCATTTTGATCCTAACTGAAATAAGTTACCAATAACAGATATTTTACTGTAGTCTATTTAGTAAAAAGGAGCAATAGAGGGAAAAGACAGAATCTCGAACTCAATGTAGTTTCCATTACCTATCCTGTTTCCTGTTTCTTCATTCCAGTCTGTTAAGATGAAGTCCTACACTTATAACTCCAGGGAAGCCTTGAAAGAAGAACTGAGAATCGTTAGATTAAGGCTTTTGAAGCAACTGTATTGTAGGTTTTACTACTGTTTAAAAGGTTGTGATAAACTAATATATTTTAAAAATATATTTTAGTAAATAACTATAGTTCTGAGGTCATCATTTCATGAGTTTTTATGCAGGAACACTTTCAATTAAGAAAATAGATTCGGTGTATTGTAAAAATTGAATTGCCAATCATTCTTCAGTATTCATTATATAAATTTCAGTGTAAACAATTAAAGTTGAATTAATCTCAGTAGGAAAGAGTAAATTGACATATTGTAGAGTTGAATGCTTTAGAATATGAAACACTTCTTTGCACGATGCAAGAAAATTTGTGAAAGCAAACATAATTTAGACAACATCTGAGTAACACAAAACTTAAAGCTTCTATTATTTTATTCATCCTTGTCTTTTTCCATTTTATTCCTGCTGAATAAATGAGCTGTTTGTCAAAAGTTTAGACAAACATTCAATCAACATAAAGCATTCACAAAGCATTGGCTTAGCCAATTCCAACTCATCCAGATTTAAGCTGCCCAAATCAAGAAAAGGGGAATTAGGAGAACAAGAAGAAGTAAAGAAAAAGAGAGAGATAGACAAAGAAAGAATTATAGCTACTGCCTTTGATGTAGCATAGAACCATCCCCATGTAGGATCTGGGTTAGGGGCTACGGAGAATGAAGCTTGGGATTTCAAGTGTGCCAACGACTGGCAGCTGCACTGGAAGCTCTCAAGGAGGCAGGGTATGAGGGCAGAGCAGCATTGCACCTAGGCAGAATCCAATCTACCTCTTGTCCTACCCACACACTCTCCCTATGAATATTTTTAGCCATTGATAATTTCAATAACTTTTTTTCTCATCTCTTACACTTGCTACCTCACTATATATGAGATATGGAGGACTTGCATCAAGCAAGCTCTCTTTTGGTCCACAGACTAAAAGCCCATTAGCAGTTGGTTTCCATTAGCTGTACTCCAAGGTGCACAGGCACTGATTTATTTTCCATATGTCTACCATAAAAAATGCAGAGATAACAAGAAAGGACAGAAGCACACATGAAAAATCCTTTTTGTTAAAAAAATAAAAAATACTCTTTCTGCCAGATGGATCAATAGAGAAAATGACAGCAATCGAGACTTCCTCAACCTTTTAGTTTTTTCCATCTTCTAGATGGCATCTCTATGGACTAAGAATATGCTAAGATTACTCCAAAATTATCTCCTCCTGTGTGAGGAGACTTCTGGACATGATAAGGAGAGGATCAATCAAAGAATGTATTGCCAAATACAAGGCATTTTCTAATTTTAAGAGTTGTGGGTCAGGTGTGAGATAATCCAGCTTTTTTTTTTTCACTCACACATTAAAAGAGAAAAAGAAAAAAAAAAAAAAACAGAAAGAGAAGCACAAAAAATTCCCTTCCAGTCTTATACAATTTATATGTCATCCAATAATTTGGGAAAAAAAATCCCTAAAAATCTTTATAAAAGTCTATATATATGTTTTCAGTTACAGAAAAATATTACAACTTTTTTTGCTAACGATACAGCATTTTTATACTGATTTTGTGTCCACAGAAAACAGGATGTAGTATTGTTTCTCCTTAGTGATATTGTATCAAGCAACTAACTATTTTTCAGGGAAAAAACCACATTAAAATCCATAATACACATATTTATAAGAGTTTTCTATTTTAATATTTTAATTTGAATATTAAAAGTTATATAGCTACTAGTTTTTCACATGTAAATAGATAAGATTTTACTTATTGTTCAGTTTCATTTAATTATTGTTGGCAGTCTATGAGAAATTAATTAATGACTAACTAAAGGTGAAGAAAAAAGATTGAAAAAATAAATTGTGATTAATTTTTGAGTGATTCGAAGTGAGAAATTTTTAGCATTATTAGCTATTATGGACCTAGATATTCAAAACTGTTGACTTTGTGAGGTTTTTTCCTCTCTTCTCTCCCTTCATTTCAATAACAGGTGCATATGTCCCCTTGGTTACACTGGCACATTTTGTGAACTTGATATAGACAACTGCATTGGAAACCAGTGCTCTGAATATGGATTGTGCCAGAACCACTTGCATAATTACAGCTGTAACTGTGTGTCTGGATATGAAGGACCCTTCTGTGAAGTTGAAATTAATGAATGCTCAAGTTCACCTTGCAAAAATGGAGCTACTTGTATGGATTTAAGTGGTCACTTTTCTTGTCATTGTACTGCTGGGTTCAAAGGTAAGTTTTGTCTTTCGAAGTGTCTTTTATTACAAATGTGAATGCCCCATTCTATGTGAGCAATGTTTGTATGATTGTTTAATAACAATTTTATATATATAAATATGCATATATTTGCATGTTTGCTTGACTTATAGGAGTTTTAACCAATTTAGCATTGAAATTAGATTATGTCTCCTAATTCTTCCTCATCTGAACTTCCCTTCACTAAATATATAATTCTGAACATGTGCTTTGCTGCTGTTAGCAAAAAAAAAAACAAAACAAAACAAAACAAAATTGATCAAGTTTCAAACCACAATTTTAACTGAGTTATTTTAATTTCACATTTATGCAGTCTTAGGTGTCATGGCTTTTGTCATAGATAGGCTAGTAAGAACAAATGTTTTAGTACAGAACAGGAAAATCTAAGCCCGAGGAGGAATGAGATCAGTAGTATAATTTCTCTTCATGTATGTAATATAAACAGCTATATTTGAATGAGTTGTTCAGACTCCTCTTCTGTACACTGGAGAAAGGGCATCTGCCTGTCTTAGGCATCTTTTCTAGGGAGAGATGCGCTGTAGACTTCTGCATTGCATTTGATGAATCCTACATAACCTGATAACATGGTTCTTTTTTGTACTCATTTTCTGTTTTGTTAATAATACTGATTTTCAGACTATTTGTGGGAGGGAGAAACTAATTTTTTATGCAGCAATAATGAAATGTTGCATTCCAAGCCTTAATTCTAGATCATCAAGCACAAGCATTAATGCTCTGAATGCTTCTGTGTTGATAATCTGTGGTATATTATCACTAACAAAGACAAAAATATATAGTGTATTACACACAGTGTAATTTTTACTAACTAATCATTAATCTAAAACTTATTATTCCAAGCTGCTCAGGGCTATTGCTCCAATTCAGGGAATGTGTGTATTACTAGATTTGTAACTTCCAGTTAAACCACTGAGATGTTCAACACGTATTTGGATCTTTCCAGGTCACCGCCAAGGAGTCGAACTATTAAATAATTATAACTTCACTGCTACTTTTCCATTATGCATTCTGGCTGGTTTTGAACATTTCGTTACTAACATTTTTAATTTCAAATATGTTCATATTCCTTTACATATATATAAACATATACATACGTGATATACACTTGCAGATTTTTTGTCCTCAATTTGAGTATATAATTTCTTGATCATTTGAACAACATTTAATAAAGATGTTGTTTCCAATTCGTGCTCATTGATTAATAAATGTGCAACAAAACAGAGGATTGTTCCAGAAGTGGCTCAAATTCCAGTAAGGTAACACAACTACCCATCTTACTACAAGTGAAGAAAACAATACTCGCCTTACCTATGCAAAATCTAACATATTTCCATTTTCCTGCCAAGAGTTCAACCCTTATTTTGTACTTTGCTGGACTTCATAAGAAACTTCAACCACCCCCATATCTTCTACAGGGACAATACAGTGGGGTATAAGATTTGCTTGGAAGAGTCACATGGGTTAACACCCTGGACAGTTGAAGGGCTCAAGAAAGTCTGTCACAAGCATTCATTTCTAAAAGCAGTCAAAAATATCAGGAGGCCTGTATGGATTATCAAGAAATTAATGCTAAAATTCAAACACAAAAAAGAAAACATACAGAGGATGGAAGCAAGGACAGGTGACCTGGTAGGAAATAGAGAGAGACTATCTGAGCTTGCAGCAGTAAGTTTAGGAAACTCAAAAGCCAAATGCAGTTCAATATGACGAGGATGTGAAACACAACAAGAAGAGCTTCTCTGAGTATATAGGTGACTGTGGTGGTTTTAACACTAGGGGACGCAATCGAGACGAAAGACTGAATAGAGGCAAACAACAGCAAAAGGTTTATATATCTGGGGCCCTATAAGCTGTGGGACCCCACTAAACACTGACCAAATAGACACACAACAACCCAACAATAATACACAATAATAAAAAAACCAAAATAACAAACTGCTCCTCCAAGCAAGCTGGTAGGCTGAGGAGGGTGAGGGAAGCCAGGAGGAACCAGGGGGGGCAGCAGCCGATGATCTCTACCATGATGAGCCAGCAAAAGGGACAGAACTTACGGACTTCTGGCTTTTATATGCTGACTATCCCACGTGAACTCAGGGTCCTCTTCCCGACTGGGCTGTCCTCTGGATGGCTGCATTAGGCACCGCCTGTCTTTTGAGATTTTCATCATGAGGCCAATGTGGCATTTCCCAACAAAAAGTCACGTGGTTGGTACAAACAGGCGTTGGCAGCAGTGCCCGTAGGGCCCTTGCCACCCGCAGGGACCCTGCTGAGGGTAGCAAGGCTGTGGGGCTGCTATGGCCTCCGCCCTCCAGCCACTGCCGAGCACTGGCCACCAGCAAGGGACGGTGGTGAGTGTGGTCCATGCTGTGCCACGGCCAGCGGAGAGGCACTGTCCATCCCCCTCTGTCACTGGTAGGGGCCCTGCGCAGCCCCTGCAGGGCGCTGGCAAGGACTGGGTACTGCTGCTTGCTCAGAGAATCACCGCCGCTGTCCCTGCTCCAGCATGGGGCCACGGAGGGCAAGGGAACCCCTGCATGTGCAGCCCAAACCGTGCCACGCCCACCGGGACAGGAGCGGTACAGCCCACAGCCTGCCACATGGGAGCTCAGGGGGAGTGTCGGGAGCCAGGACTCAGCCATTTTGCTCCGCTCTGCACTGCTCCACCATGCCGCATGGGGCCTGCGTGGGGCCAGGGCTCCGTGCCCAAGTCACCGCCAAGCTTGGCTCAGCTCGCTGTCGCTCCGACACCGCCATGGTCGCGACTTGGGGCAGACACTGGCATTGTGGATGCAGCTGCTGAGCTCTGCCACTGCTCTGCACTGCCAGCAAGTTGGGTGGCAGCAGTGGCATTGCGGGAGCCAGGACCCTCAGCTACCTTGCCCCACTCCACCACGGGGAACAAGCTGACTCAGCTCCTGCGCCGTGAACTGGGCAGCAGGAGCAGTCCCTCCAAGCGTGGCTATAAGCAGTGGGCGTGTGGGGCCGTGAGCTCCAGCAGGAGAAGCTCTGCTGCAGGGATTAGCCCCCCACACAGCGCCAGCAAGCAGGATCCCACCGAGACAGCGGCATGTGGGGGTTCCACGCCACCCTGCCGCATCCCCCAATCCTCACATGGCTGTGGAGCATGGACAGGAGCAGCGGGGCTTCAGCTTTCCTTCATGCCTCTTAAAAACCCATGATTTTACCAACTGAACAAACAAACGACCCAAACATTTCCCCCTCCTTCCAGAACCCGACTTCAAACCCATTACAGTGACAAAGGGAAGAGAAAGGAGAATGTAGTCCTGTTGCACAATGATATAGGACTTTGATGAGACTAGACATACAAAAGTTTGAGATGCTGAATGCTGCCTTTGCCTCAATCTGCACTGGTAAGATTGTCCTTCAAAAATCCAACATGCTGGAGAACAGAAAAAGTATGAAACAAAGAAGACACTTCCTTGATGGATGAGATTCGGGAGAGGAAATACTTAGATAAGTTGAATCTAAATTTGTCCATGGACTCTGAAGGGATGCATCCACAGATCATAGCATTATAGAATTTTATAATCATTAAAGTTGAAAAAACCCTCTAAGATCACTGGGTCAAGATAGCAACACCATGTTCACCATTAAACCTTTTTCCCAAGTGCTACATCCACATATAGTTTGAACAGTTCCAGGGGTGGTGATTCCACCAGTTCACTGGGCAGCTTATTCCAATGCCTGAACACTGTTTTAGTGAAGAATTTTGTTCCTAATATCCACTCTAAATCTCCCCTGACACAACCTCAAACCATTTCCTCTCATCCTGTCTCTTGTAAATTGGGAGAAGAGACTGATGCTCAACTTGCCACAACAGTCTTCAGGTAGTTGTAGCAAGTGATAAGTTTTTCACTCAGCCTTCTTTTCTCCAGGGTAAACAACCCCAGCTCCCTCAGCTGCTCCTCGTAAGACTTATGATCCAGGCCTGTCACCAGCTTTATTGGACAATGCAATTCTGTGAGAGGCTGGGGTGCATTATGAGATGTTTTATCGGCAGGTCAAAGAAAGTCATGCTTTCCTCCTATTCAGCACTGGTACTGAGGCTACACCTGGAATTAGAACTAGTACTATGACTAGTGCTGGCCTCCCTAGTGTGAGAGAAACATGGACATACTGGAGAGAGGACAGTAAAGAGGCATTAAGATAAATAAAGGACTGGAGCATTTCTCCTATGAGGAAAGGCTGAGGGAGCTGAAACTCTTTAGCATGGAGAAGATAGAGCTTAGGGAGAGAACTAATCAATGTATATAAATATTTGGAGGGAGGGTGTACAGAAGAGGAAGTCAAGGTCTTTTCTGTGATACTCAGTGACAGGACCAGAGGCAGTTGTCACAAATGGAAACACAGAAATTGCTGTCTGAACATCAGGAAATACTTGTTTATAGTGGTGGTGGCTCGACACTGGCACAGATTAGTCATGCTTGAGCAGGGGAATTGGACAAGATGACTGCCAGAGATCACTTCCACTCTCAACCATTCTGTGACTGTGTTACTATGAGGACTTGCTAATATAAATTATATAATTTATATTACTGAAAAACACTTTTTAAAAAAAAAAAAAAACAACAAATCTTTATTTTAACACACAACAAGGTATTATAGCATTTCCATAGGAAAAAAAGAAATGTCACAATATAATTGTTGTTGTTGTGATGATGATGATGATGATGATGATGTGCAAGCCATTACTACATGCACCAAATATATTGAATTCTGATTTTTCAGAGTATAAACCACAAACAATTAATAAAATGTTGCTTAAATTTACAAAAATGTTATCGCTACCCTAGAAATTCTATTTTCATAGTCTCTGAAGGTTTATGATCCTGAGATATTTTCTAGTACAGAACAGATTTTAAATTTGGTTATAACTGCATGATAGGAATCAATGATTAGTATCTCAGCATAATACTATAACCCCCACATTTATTCTTTTTTCATTGTGTGTGTTATATTGTTTCTCTGTAATTCAGCATTTTAACATGTCCAGATGAACTTAATTTTTCTTCATAAATAGTAAATTCACTTAAAAGTCAATAGTGAATAAGCTAAAGAGTAAAATGAAAAGTGTTATTGCTCAGTGCTCTATGCATATTTGTAGAACTATCATAGTTTGAGTACTACGATTCGTAGGGTTATTGCTGGCATGTTGTGCCAGTGCAGCCTGTCTGTCAGATGTACAACATAATGCCATGGAGAGAGATGTGCTGGACCCTTGACAGTTTACATTTGAAGAGTTATATACTTTCTCTGAGGTAAAACTCTTTCATAGATGCTAAGCCAGTGGAGTGGTTTAACACGTCATATAAATCACTTTCAATCTGTAATAAGTGTTTACAAAAGGGATCACACTGCATGAGGTAATTAAAAATTAAATTTGTTTGGGATTTTTAACTACTACAGTATCATACATAGAAAATAATAATAAAAAAAAAATTACCAGATGTGTAGAACAACAAAGTCGAGAAAGGGAAATATCTGCAAAGTCCACTAAAGCCACAAATGGAGTGCCTGTCTTGTCTTTTCATAACTGCATTTTCTGCAAAATAAGCAGAAACATTCAGGTTGATAACTTTCTTATCTAACAGAATAACTTACATTGCCTAGGAAGGAACAAAATTACACAATTTGTTATCAGATACATGATATAATGCTGTATATTTATACACATTTTACAAAATGGTGGACAGTAAGGCAGGACTGTTGCTAAGATAACCCTCAGATAAATTGTCAATGCTTTGGATACTAGTAGAGCTCTGTAAAACCCTTGTGATTTTTTGTTTGTGTTGGTCGGTCGGAGGTTTTTATCAGAACGTCATTAAGTTTACATTAAGTAGAATTTTAAATCATTTGCTTTTCATCTGATCTCAGAACAGAAAGATTCATTTTATGACTTGAACATATCCTGAAGTGAGGAGTTTTGCTTAAAAAAATAGATCTTTTAGCATCCTTTTCTTAACTGTGCTCAATCTGTCTGGCTTTGCATTTTCAAACTTTATATTCCATTTTGCCTATAAAAAAAAGTTGCTGTAAAAGTATTTAAAAGAAACTTTGTATTTTGATATTTTTGCATATATTTTGTGATTCAGAGTTGTTATAGTAGTGGTGGCACTCAATAAGAGATTTTTAAAATATAATATGTATTGCATTAAGAAAATAAACTCTCAAATTATTGCAGTTTTATCCTAATGACTGAGTATTATATTTGAGAATGGTTCAAAATTAAACTTATTCTGATATTAAAACAAAACTCAGTATTGTGGTTATTATGCAAATTCTATATAATTCAGTAAGTTTAGATAAAGTATGAAGTCAATGTCTTTAAGCTAAGCAGAAATAAAACATCCAAGGTTTGAACCACTGGAAGATGCAAACTTTCAATCTAGTGATCTTACAGAGTTGCACTTTTGAAGTAAAGGATTGTTAAATGAGACTACATCCGTTAGATTAATGAAAAGCAATGGGATTTTTGTGTTGTCTTTGATCTCTACTTATAGTTACCTGAGAAATTCAGGATCTCTACATTTGCTAAAATAACATGATTATTTTAAAAAGAGTAAGTGGTATCAGTAATGCTGGTGGAAGATGAAATATCTTTGCTCCTTTTTTTTAGCATGCATTTACTCAGATCCTTCAGCTCTTTCCAAGACTTCGGTGCTCCTGCAGAATTGTATCTCGTGTCTCATCAATGTGTCAGTGGAAAATGTTGCTGCTAAAGATCAGGCAACATTTTGCAAGAGTGACAGACTTTCTTGTGTGTTACATATTTTAAGAACACTGCAATTTCCCACAGCATAAGACATGCTATAGAGTTAATAGAGTAGAATTGGCTCATGGTAATTTTTATCATTCTTTTTGTACTTCAGAATGTGCTGATATGATCCCTGTAAAGTGTTTAGGAACTCAGACCTTAAGTTATGATTTATTAAATAACATTTTACTATGTAATTATGTTTGGATGTGTTGTATTAATGTTAACCTTAAAAGTGTAAAGTCACAAAATATTTATATTAATGTATTTTGATGTTGAAAGTAATTTGTAGGCAATTAATGATTTTTAGATGATGTTCGAAAAATGTTCTCATACATTTCAAATGTGTAGTGGTAATGAGTTGTACACTAAAACCAAAAAATGCTTCTTCGTATCTGTCCAGCTTTTTCATGTCTTCAATACTTAGAAATTTGATCTCACAGTAGCTTCATAGATTCTTTGATTCTCTCTGAAATATTTTTAAAATACTGCCCATATATTAACTTTGTACTCTGAGGACATGAATTCTTAAATTCCCATTGCAACTGTTTGCAAGAGGTTTTGCAATATGCTTTTTGTCAGGTGCGACTCTCGGTTTAATGGCTTGCCATGTTATGACACATAGTCAGAAAGGCTAGTCATTGTCTACAGTACAATACATACGATACACCTACAGCAGCAATTACCTTTATTTTTGTTATGTGCACATTTGATTGGCAGAAATTGCACTAAAACATGAAGGCTTTTCCAAGTTTAAATTGATTCACAGGAAAAAATATTCTCCTAGCCTTTTCTGAGATGTACGGAATTACCAAAACTGGACTGTTATCTTTTAGATGAAAAATAATATAATTTTTTGTATCTTTAAATAGTACATTTTCCTGTGGCTAGATAGCTAAATTACACAGGAAAACAAACAAACAAAAACAACAAACAAACAAACAAACAAACAAAAAAGAAGAAGAAAAAGAGAGATTCCTGAAGGAATGGTAGCAGAGATGCAGAGAAACTCAAGTTTTTTCAACTGAAATATTTCAGAAAATTTAGAATCTTTCTAAGTTAACCTGTGAGTACTGTTAGGTAGCACAACTTGTAAATCAGGAAGGAGTTTTCATAAATATATTCATTATTGTAAGAAAGGTATTCTCAATGCTTGATAACTCAGATGTGGCTGAGTGGCATATTTGGCTTGTTGACTGAAGTAATTTAGATGTAATAACAGCCTTTAACATAAAATCAGTGTCTTTTTAGTCAGACCAGGAATCTTTCCCCCTTTTCTTCTTCTCCTAATGAAGAACTGGATCCATACACATATAGCATGGCCATAAATAATATAAACAAAATGACTGAAGCAAGATCATTTTCTGTTAAGCAAGTATAGCATGTATATCTCTATAATCTACAACATTATTTTGGATATTTGGGATTAATTATCTGAATTGAAACTAAAAAAATCTACAATATGCTGTAATGCAGACATTCATTCAGAAATATTGTACTCATTGAATGGGAATTAGTGGTAACATATCAGAAATTAGACTCAGATTCTGATGTCATTGATGAGAAATTCTTAGCTATATATTATAGCAGATTTTTTTTTTCCAAATGAAGGTGAAAAATAAATTGTCTTTTTCTGTATCTTTTCTCATTTTGATGGAATCATTATGTCTTGTGGGGGTTTG
>VXBA01000862.1:87155-106028 GCA_013399895.1 Serilophus lunatus | reverse complement strand
GTGGGCGGCGGGGCTGGGGGGAGCTCGGTGCGCAGCCCCGGCCCGGCTGTGCGGGTGAGGGGGAACGCTGGGCGGGGGGCGGCTGGCTGCCAGTGCAGGAGGAATTTTCACTGTGTTATATTTTTCAGATACTCCAAGGGTTGGGAGTTAGCTACCACCAGAGAGAGGGAGAAAGAAGAGGCTTTCCCTTCCCACTTCTTTTCCTGGACCAGCCTGCCTGGCCTTAGAAAAGCAGTTCCCTTATTTTTTTTTTTTCTTTTTTCCCTTTTGCGTGGCTTTTGTTGGGTTTAATTCTGTGTTAAGTCTGGAGTTCCCTTAAACTGTTATCTTTCTTTGGTTGAGCTCCAGACGAATAAACGTTTCCCCGTTATTCAAAATTCTGTTCAGTCTTCTCGTCACTGTCAAGCTAGCCCTTAATTAAAACAGTGGTGCCAAACCACCACATGTCTCCTGTCAAACTTGAAATGGGAAAATGGTTTTGACTCCTTTCTCATTTTTTCTGCCTAAAATTAGGTTTTGCCGTTATTCCTTGACACAGCTAAAACTCCCACATTCATCTAGTGTTGTAAATTCTTTTAACCTTCATTATTTTATCATCCCCTCAGGACTCCCCAGGTCTTGCAACATTTAATAATGTTTGGTCAAAACATAGCCACAGAATTAACCTTTTGATCATGTCCCATTTTGATCTTGATTTCTTCAAAAGGTTCACCTTGTCCAGTACAGGCTAATTTTTTGTTCTTTATTGGAAATACTCCAGAGTATTCCACAACTATCCTCCATGTCTTGGTTCTTTCATCTTATTTCCTACCATCCCATCAGGATTTCCAGCCTGACTGACCACTTTATTGCACTTTTATGAAACTCTTGCAACTGTCTCTGCTTATTGTCCATTTCATCCCCTAAGGACTGTTTTCTCAAGACTGAATACAGGACATCCTATACTGTATTAGATATTGACATTTAGGGAACTGAATTTCACTCTAAATACTCAGTTTTAAAGTATAGACCTCTAGACAGAATTGTGCATGTAGTTGACTCATTTTCCTGCTGAATGCCATATCCCATTTCCTAACCCCAAAAGAAAAGAAAATCAAAGATGTATAAGACCAGTTCACAAGGAATTGTAGCTACATCTGCTATAGTCATGTATTAAAATTATAGTACTGTTCAGTTCCCTAAGATACCTTTACTGCCTTTAGATTCAGAAAGAAAGCAGAACCATCTTCAGAAAAGGGCGGTAAGATGTTCACAAATCATCAGTAAATGAGGATGATCTCATTCCACTGTTTCTCTTAATATTTCATTTGCTTTTACCTTTAAGAATTTAAAGGAGGTGAAAAAATCTGTCTCAAAGAGTTTTTTTAGTACATGCTGCAATTTACCCAAGGCTTGTGGCCAGATAATTTACTTTAAAGGAAACTCTACTCTAATTTCCACCTGCCTTTCCAGAGGAAAACAAATGCTAATGCATTTTCACTTATTTTCCTTAAAAGAGACTCACCATAATCAGGAATCTAAACTAGAAAGCATAAGGAATGAAAACTAACAGAATAAAATCAGAAAGGTTGCACATAGTACCGCACTTCAAAGAAAATTCTTAAAAAAATTAGAGAACTTAAAAAATAATTTATACTTTGGACAGTTCTTGCTGTCTGTAATCACCACTGGTGCCATGGCACACATTAAGCATGACTCAGCAGCTGCTTCTAGCAGGTAGCTTTTTAGTTTACTAAATTACCTGAACTACCCCTGGACTATGCTTGTGTCTCACCGTTTTCAACTCTGTATCCTGAAGTCTTACGGAAAATGCAGAGATGTTTTGAGACAGGAAAAAAAAAAAGCAACAGGAATCACATTTTCTTAAGTTTATATGTGGAAGAGAATCTTGGTGCTGGTATGAGCTTCTCTAGTTGGAGGCCTTTTGTATGCAGTAGATTCACAAAATACAGGTTTTGGGTACTAACCATTTTGGTTCATATGATTCTATAAGAGGGCATATATGTGTGCTGCAGGTAACAGAGTAAATACTTTCCACAGTGCAAAGAATTCAGAGGAATTTCAGCATTTGTTTTGCTTTTATCTTCCACTGTGAGGGTCACAGAAAGCCCAGCATGCTTTGGACACTGCTGACCTGTTATAACTAGTGAATATGATTTGCCTCCATATTCCTGTGTCTGGAAATATCTTTTCCTGTTACATATCAAAGCAACCCCATTGATAAATCTACATTTCACTATAGTTCCCTCGCTCTTAATTATTTCATCCCCTCTCATCTGCATTTTGCTTCATTAAATGTTCTTTAGTGATTTGATCATCCTCCTTTTATGTACTAAACAAGAAAAGAGAAATGTCTAATATTAAAGGATCAAGAACTTGCATTAGAACATAAGCTGACCTGTACTAATACACATAACTATCTGTAAATTAGTATTGGCCTGATTTTCATATTCAACAAAATTGTGCAATTCTTTTTTAAAGGAGTCAGAGAGTGAAATGAAAGGAAATTATTGAAAAAACTGGACAAAAATAGCTTGAATATGGTAATTTTGTATCATGAAAAAAAGCTCCAGGATTATGTATAACCTCAGTATGAAAGCCTTCTATTTTCCTGATTGTTATTCTTCAAACTTTGCCCGTCAAAATATAGTGTCTTGGAACCAATGAAGCAGAAAAATTCTTGACATACAAGATATCTATCAGTAGTCCTGTGTATTCAGAAAGTGTAGCTTGGCCAGTAGGGTCAGCATGTAGAATATCACAATCTCACAGCCTTTTCATAATTTTAAATATATCTCTATAATTTGAACATATCACATGACTTTTTTCTTTTTTTTTTTTTTAAATTTTCAGGAGAAACATGTTCTGTTCGCATGAATGAGTGTACAGACAGACCCTGTTGGAATGGAGGAACCTGTGAAGAGGATATAAGTGGCTTCAAATGCAATTGCCCATTTGGTAAGTATTTTATTCAATTGTTAGTTTGGAAAAGTGTGACTCACACATTTGCTATTTAAGTACTATAAATCTTTATATAGTGAAAGCATTCTCCTCACATTTTGAAAGATATGGAGCAGTTATCAAGTATAATAAAATAATTTTTTCTCTTATTTTTTAAAGTTATCATAACCTATTCTTAAAAATAATGTTACATAGATTAAAACTACTCGTAGTACTTGAACAGCCTGTTAAATATGTCAGAACTGGAGATTTTCAATGATTTAGTGTCTATTTTTACAGACATCTTATAGCAACACATTCTTTCAACAAGTATAGATTTTAGGCAGCAAAATGTTGAACATGAGTGAAAATACAAAATTTGAAATCTTATTCTGCTGCTCACATTACTTATACCTTAAAGAACTAAACACTATTCTAAACTTGGTATGACCACAACCTAGTTGCCTAAGCATGTATACTTTGTGGCATCTGAAATGCTTTTTAGTATCCAAAGTATTGTACAAGACTGGAAGATATGGTAGAGGATTAAGGGACAACCAATTTGGATCAGGCCAGGCAGACAGTGAAATAAGAACAGTGTGCAAAGACTAACCAAAATTAAGGGAGAAAGACATGTAATTATGAAGATTTTGCAACTGGTATGTCCATTCACAAATATGGATGAGAAATTACTGATAATTTTTAAAAAGGCTTTTGTTTTGACATGTGCATTTATAAGCTCATTGTTACCATGGAAAAATAAGGTCAGAAAACTAATTTTGTAGAATTGTCAGCTAAGAAGGCTTATAGTACTCTGGCACTTCAAAGATACTGATGGTGATCAGCCAAACCTGGAAATGTCAGAACACTGAGATACAGGTCTCCAACCATCTCTCTCAAACAAAACAACCGATTTTAAGAGGGCTTTCATATATTTAATATCAAGAGATCCTTAAATGATTTAAGGGTGGTATCCTGCTGTGTCGTGAATTGAAGGCAATATTGTGATATATCTTCAAAGGTAAGGTGATGCTTTCAAGTTTGTTGCTTCATTGGGACGACTGTAAGCATGGGAAGTGTTTCACTGAATAAAGGCTGTAGCAAAACATTAACACAAACATTATCTCCTTTGTTCTTCCGAGATTCTCGCATACAATGTGCTGCTTTTCAGTCCCATATTTAAGTCTTATTGGTGTAGACAAAAATTTACCCACAGTGGATTTTAAACAGAAGCATCCTGCATCTCCTTTCACAGATCTGAGAGATCTTTTTCACATGACAGAATGCACATCATTAATAGGAAAGAAAATTATTGTGTTATTGTCTTTGTAGATCAGTTGTGCCTCTTCCTTTAAAGAAAAGACAGTCTGTGAACTTTTCATTATCCAATTAATTTTTATTATAATTCTCAATGTGTTTCTATCATCTGAAACAATGAAGTTTATGTAATGGACACATATACATTACAAATTATGAGTTCCATTCTATTTGCTTTAATAAAGTGCTGTGCATGGCAGTGGTTCCTCATCATGATCAGTCAACTGACAAAAAAACCTCACAGTAAACCAGGAGATATCTGTAGAAGTGATTGGTTACTTTTGAAAAAAGTCAAGACTTGCTGTATTACAATTTGCAGCTACATTATTAATATAATAGCAAACTGAACTAGAGAGGGAGAAAATTGCATAGTGATGTGTTTACCAAACAATGAGTTAAAAAAAGGAGAATTTTAATCTAAATGTGATATAGATTCCATTTGTTCCCTTGGGTAAATTAATTAATATCCCAGTTCATATTCTCTAGGTAAAGGTGTAGATAAATAAATGTAGCCATCTCACAAATACATTGCAATGATTAAATAATGTCTGTAAATTGCCTGAAAATACAAGTCGTGATGTTACTCGGGTTTTTTTACTGCTGTCTTATTTCTAACAGGAGTATCACTTATAAAAAAAATAAAAATTAAAAAAACCAACAGAGCTTACTCGAGCTAACCTTTAAGTGCCCTGGATTTCTGGAAAACAAAACAAAACAAAAACAAAAAAAATTTTGCTTATTAAAGGAACTGTAGTTGCTGACTTCTAGCAAGTAAGTAACAGTAAATAAAAATACCAAATAAATCACATGTAGTCAGAAACAATAGACAAGGGAGCATAGAGAATTTGGATATTCCCTTATTATCAACTTCTTGTAAATGAAAATACTTACATCTGCAAGTGTATCTGCAACTGTCTGTCTGCCTAGATCAATATCTTGATTTTCACCATCTGTTTTACTTTGGAATACATTTTTATTCATTAGGTGGGTGGCTTGTTTTTTCTTTTTATTCTTCTACTTCGCCTACTGTTGTTTAAAATAGTATCTGCACCTTATTTTTAGGTGGATGATGATTTGTTCCCAAATTTAACCTTACAATATTATCAAATATATGAAATGAACATAAAGATTTTTCCTCTGTTGTGAGTGACAGTTCTATTTCTAGTTTTATTGAAATTATTATTTTAAGATGAATAGTGACTATTTTACTGCATACGGTTTAATATAACTTTATTGGACAAGAAAAATGACAGCATCTCTATCAAGCCAAAAGTAAACAGCACTATTTTTTGACTTTGACTAAAAAATTTAAGGGTGATCATAGTGAGGTGTTATGCACATCAAAATTCAATTTTCTTTTTTCCAAATTGTACCATAAAAATGTTATTTCTTGGAATGTTTTAGATCATAGTTTCTTTTGATGTATAATTTAGAAGGAAAAGCCTTAATTTCTTTTTAGTTTTTCTCTCAGAAGCATGCAATGCTAAGCTAAGCTAATAGAAAGACTTCTGAAGAGTTTTGCATTCGCAATGGGTGAAGATAGCTTAACAAATGATCTTAGCATGGCTTGATAGTGAAGAGATGCTGTATAATAGTAACCATAGAGTAAACCTATATGTTTTGAAAGGAAAGGGTCTTTTTTATCTTAAACATCTTTATATATCTTTATCTTTTTTATCTCATCTTTTTATCTTATACAGTTTCTTTATGTAAAGCAGATGTAATAGTAGAAGTTATTATGAAGATACATACATATACATATATATACATATACATATATATATTTCAAAAGCTTATTTGGTTACCCATGATATGCAAATTGCATCTGGAAATGCATACCTGCCCCAATGAGAATGTGACAATGATGGAAGTAAGTCTGTATTCTTCACAGCACTGGGTGCTGTAGATATTTGGTGGATCTAAGGAAAGCAAGCTGATAAGCCTTATTAATAAGCAAGGTACATTAACCCAACAAGAAATTTATGGTTATACTTATCCCTCTTCTGATATTAAGCAGGATCTTTCAGTTATTGTGTCTTTATAAACTACTGTACTTAAGTGCAGAGCTACTAACATTGCCATTGGAGTGGGGAGAGGGGTGTAAAAGAATTCAATTGTCAGATAAGATTTATAGACTGATCAAACTGCTATTGCCTGAGCCTTGGTATCTTCCAGTTTGATTTTATTTGAAGAAGAGTTTGAAGTGGGAAATGCATGTAGAATGAGCAACAGGACCTCTGCTTTACCAGGACAATCTAACAGATCAAGATGCAGTTTGCCATGTTTATTTCTACATGAAGTTTCCAAGATAGTCTCTAATTTTTTAAGTTATCAAAAATGGAAGTGGGAAACTTTTATAGGTTTGGGGGGCGGGGTCAGTCTCGGTGGGCCTTGGGGAGGAAGGGGGAAGAGGAAGGTGTTTGGATTGTTTGCTTGTTTGCCCTGTTCGTAAACCCGTTTTTTTTTTAGAAGCATGAAAGGAAGACCGAGATTGCAGTGTTCACGGAACAGCAGGGCTGTTCCCTATTCCTCCACTGACTGGTTTTGCACGGGAGGGACAGCAGTGGAGGTCCCACGAGAACAGGGCCGCTGCTCCCAGAGTGGTGGGGCTCTTCCTCGGGGATTCTCCCTGTCCTGCACTGGCTGGGTTGCACGGTGGGACGGCGGTGGAGGGACAGGAGCGGGGTTAGCACGCCCGCATTTGGGTGGCCATTAGGTGCGGTGGGCGCGGAGCCAAGCACACGGAGCTGCTCCCACTGTTCATCCACTTTTTCCCAGTGGTGCTGGCAGTAGTTGTGGCTCCCAGCTCATGGCGGTGGGCAGAACCAAGCAGCAGCAGGCAGTGCAGGCTCCCACAGTCCCCCCAGCTCTGTGCAGAGGGCAGAATGGGGTGGCAGGCGAAGCCACCATGTGAGGGACATGGCTGGCCGGAAGGGCAGCATGGGCAGTTGTGGTGGTTTAATCCAACTTTAGCATTCAGGGGGCAGGTTCAATAAAAGTGATGGAAAACTGAATAGAATTTTCAGCAGGTAAACAGTTTATTTCAATTTATTAAATTAGGGAGGTAGAGATAACCCACAGGAGACCCCAGAATTACATCGAGGGACACCCAACATGCAAGGGGAAAAAAAAACACACAAAAAGGGAAAAACAAAAAAAAGAAAAGAGAACTGTTCCTTTCAGCCAGATGACTAGCTGAAAAAAACAGGGGAGAAGGGTAGGAAAAGGTGTCTCCTTCTTTTCCCTCTCTCCTAGANTGGCTCTAATGCTGAGAGAAATGGGTGGAGTCGCATCGTGAGGCCTGCGACTGAGGAGGAGAGCAGCTGGGGACTTCCCTTCGCAGCAGCAGATGAAGAAGAGCCCGCGGCGGGCCCGTGCCTCAGCTTTTAAGCCTTCTTGTTCTCATGTGGATCTCGTTGACTTCTTCCTGGCCAAACTCTCTCCCCCTTGGTTAGTGGGCCTGAGACCCGCCTTGCTTCCGGTGTTTTCCCGTCAAAGACCCACGCATTCAGGTCGTTAGGCGCCATCTTTGTTTTCATGGCTGCAGCACCTTAGAGATGCCCCAGTGCCAACATGGTGCCAGGGATGGCCTCCTGTCGCTGTCCAGAAGCGGCAGTTGTGCTCAAGATCCCGGCCAGGGCTGGCCCGGGGGCTGCATGCCGCTGCCGCCGCCCCATCCCTAGGGGAGGGGTGAAACTAGAAACCACCACCCCGCTCTGGCCCCTGGCTGCCAGGAGCCTGGAAGGCGCAGAGCCGCTGCCCGGCCCTGGCCCCGAAGGCACCGGCACTGTTGCAGGCCCCACTCCATCCCGGCCCCTGCGGGCACAGGGAGAGCANCCCTGCGGGCACAGGTAGAGCAGTCCACCCCGCTCTTCCCCCTCCTCAAGTCCCGGGAGAGCAGCTGGAGGAAGGGGCTCCTCTCCCCCCGCAGCCCACCACCCCAGTCCTGGCCGGGGGCAACCCCCCGTCCTGAAACGGCTTGAGGAAAATTGAATTTTAACTCAGGTAAGTGGGTTGCTCTGTTACACCCCCTTTCAAAAGCCCTTTTTCAAACAGCTACAGCAGTGCAGTCCCGGCACTGCTGGGCTTGTGTTGGAGTGCAAGTGGCAGGCATTTCTGGCCCTGTGCTGCCATGAAGGAGTGCAGCTCTGACTGGTTCCCAGGTGGCCCTGGTCCCATTGCCTGCGGTGGGTCCCAGCAGCGGCAGGGACAGCTGGCGGGACTTGTGCACCGTGGCGTTGACTGCCCGCCGGCCCTCCCTTGCCAGCGGTGCCCCATCAGGGTCCATGTGGGTCCTGGCCATGGCAGATGGCTGGCAGGAGCCAGGCAGGGGTCTAGCAGCCCTGCCCAAGGCGGCTGGAGCAGGCGGCCACACAGCAGCTGCTCAGGATAGCCAGGAGTCGCACTGCTGCCTTGGGGATTTCTCCTGGGGGTCCCCACGGGCGGCGAGTGCATCGCGGGTGGCACCAGTGGCCCTGTGACCAGTGGCGGCTGCTGGACTCTGGGCCCCGAGCACATGGCAGGGCTGATGATGCCCCCAGGCCCCGGCCGCATAGTTTTCGTCGGGAACCGCCATTTTGCCTGGAGTGAAGATCCTGAAAGAGAGGCAGAGCACAACACCATTGGCCAATCAGAGGACAGCCTGGTCGGGAAGAAGATGTTGGATGGCCACGTGATTTCCAGGGCATAAAAAGCCTGAACACGGAAGTCCTCTCTTTCTTCAGCTTTCTCTCAAGCTGGGAGCAGCACGGCCCCTCTCCTCCTCGTTCCCGGCCCGCGAGGCCTGCTTCCACCCACCTCCATCGGCACAGAGAGCAGCACGGCACCCATCGGAGCCAAGCCAGACAAACCGCAAATGATAGCTTCCCTGTGGGTGTCCTTGGGGGGATTGTTTTTCACCGTTTTTGTCTTGCAGGAGGCTCCAAGGGCCGTGAGTGTACCATCACAGAGGCAGCTTCCCTTCCTTCCCCTGCTTCTCAGCTGGCCAGCTGACTTGGAGGAACAGTTTGGGGTTTTTTGGTTTTACGTGATGTTGTCAGGTGTTATTGTGTATTTTGCCTCAGGATCCCATAAGGTTGTGGTAGAGCCCTAGAAAATAAAATCTTTCGCTTGCTGTTGGATCTGTTCAGTCTTTCATCACTGTTGTGCACACCCCCTAGTGATATAGTGGTTCAAACCACCACAGAAAGCCTCAATATTTTCTCCAGCGGAAATTCCAAAGTCTTTCAATTTTTTACATTGCCAATAGTAAGCGTTAATAGAAACCAAGACACACTAACATTCCATAGTTCGGTAATCATGATACAGGAAATATTGAACACATGCTCTTAGAGGCAGACAAAAAGAGAATTTTCTTACAATACCAATGTTCTTCAGTGTATTAAATACATTTTCATTACATTTTAAAAGGCAGAATTATTTGAATTTGAATTTAGAATCTGAAGTATTTGAACCTTCACTTTTCCATAAGAGCACAGATATTTTCTTTTTTTCAGAAAAAATATTTAAAAATACTTTAAAATAGATGCAGTAAAGTTTTTACTAAGTATGTATAATTATTTCCAGTTTTTGAATCATTTATGATACTGCTATCTCATTTTCGATTACTCTACAAAATATTAGTGAAAAACGTATTGACATCAATCATAAAAATATGAGATCTTCATTCCATGCAAAAATTAAAGAATTTTATTTATTATTTTCATGAGCAAGTAAAGAACAATTTAATAGGAAACACCAAGCAGAACCTTCAAAAATAAAATCCAAATGCTGGAATATTTTTGTTACATATGAGCATTAAAAAGCCAGTGAATAATGCCAGAATATCTTTTATTTAACAAAAATAATAATGATTCTTTTTAATAAACTTTATAACCTTAGAATAATAAGATACACATCAGAGAAATAAACATAGATGTGTAAATTAATTTATCAAATAAAAAAATTAAGTAAATGAAGTACAGGTATAGATTTAAAGCATTATAATAATAAATAACAAAATTGTTACAACATTCTTTCTAATTTTACAGATTCTGCACTCTCTATGGCAAAAATTTCCTATTACTGAAATTTGAAGTTTTCATTAACCTTACTGAATTCTTACATTATTGTTTCAATTTTATATCTCATATGTATGAAAAACATTAAAATATGGGTAGATGTGACTTCTCTACTTAAATGCCAGGAAACAGGTTTACTTATGAAAACTTTGCAACTTTTACCTGAACTTCAACATTAATCCTTCAGATGGCTCAAGAGATTATGTTATCTTGGATTAGTGGGGTACTTGGCAGTGTTGAGTTAACAAAGAGTTGGACCCAATGATAATGATAATGTCCTCAATAATTTTATGACCCACTAATGCACTAAAATTCTCTAAGTCACAACAGTAAAACAAATACTGACACTATTTCTAGTACATATTCTCTTAAATCATGTTTTAGCCCTCATAAAAAAATGGAAAATCATATTTCTCAAAAAAAAAAACGACAAAAAAAAAAAAGGAACCAAAACAAAAAAAAGCCCCAAAAAAACAAAAAAGGACACAAAACCCCACAACAACCCTCAAAAAAACCCACAACCTAAAAAAACCTTTGAAGAAATTCATGTTTTCCAAAAGGTAAGTGTTTTTAAGGAAGGACATGTGTTTTTTTCAGCTATACAAATTCATTCTCACTCTTAATGTAAGAAATAATAAAGAAAAATTAGCACAGAAATCTTCAGATCTGTTCTGTCTCAACTGAAATCAGGCTAAATTAGTCTGCATATGTGAACATAAGCTAGTAAAGTATGATGAATACCGTTTGTGGTTGATACATCTTAGTTATTTATGATGCCAAAACAAGTATTAGTACTCTCAAAATTTTAGTAAGAACATAGAGCATTGAATTATTTGAAATCTGTTCATTATTTTCTACTCATCATCTTATAAATTAATTTAATATATTTTTAGAAGAAGAAACTTACAGGGATATAAGAAAGATTTCAAAAGTGAAAAAAAGATATTTTGAAAAAAGTATAATTTTGTAAATATTTTATATATATATATCTTCACAGTGTGTTTAATAATCCAATTATTTTTTAAAAAAAGGTCATGGCATAGAGGTTTCTTTTCCAAGACCTTCAGTAATTTGTAAAGATATTTACATTCTTACATATTTATGCGTAATGATATTTACAGAATCAGAGAATTGCAAAAAAATAAAATCAAGGTTTGAAGAGACCCTCAAGATTATCTACTCCAATCATCAACCTCATCCCTAAAACATATCTAAAAGTGCCACATCCAGATGCCTCTTGTACATTTCCAGAGATGGTGAATTCATCACCTCTATGGGAAACTTATTCTAATGCCTAACCACTCTTTCAGTGATTTATTTATTTTTTTTTCCTAATATCTAATCTTTTCAATTGAGACATGGCAGAAGAGACTGACTCCCACCTCACTACAACCTCCTTTCAGGTAGATGGAGAGAGCAATGAGATCCCCTCAAGAGATCTAGCCTCCTGAAAGAAGCCTGGCCTTATAATGCATGAGAATTCTATATTAGGGAAGTGTATAAAAACTTGAACTCTTACTTTTGGAAAACATTACATTTGGAAAGAGTCTGCTGTATTCCTTTTTCATCCATCTATCTAGTGTCAGAAATGCAAAGGATTGGTAGGGTTAAATATTAGAGCAAACTTTTTTTTTTTATTCCATAAAGAACACCCACATTTTAGAAACTGAGAGAACACCAATGAGGAAATCTGTCATCTACAAAAGCTGAAAGGAAGAATGGTCCTTGGGCTAAAGCAATGAACTTCGTGATCTAGCAAATCTGCTGCTAGTATTTTCACAAAATATATGTAATGCCACAAGTTATCCAAAGATTTGTTTCTGCTAATATGAACTTCAGAAAGATTTTCATGGCAGAAACTTTTGACCTGAGGTTTCTGATTGCTGGCACATCTAAATCCAAATTCTAGCATTGGTGAGTCTTTAGGTATGTCTTCTTTCTAGATGGTTGCCCAGATCTACCCCAAATGTTTCTCCATCTCACAAAGTCCATTAAAATTACCAAAAAAAATGACCTTTTTAGTTTCAGTTTTCAAATTTACACATAGAGTTTGTTCATCCTTGAGCAGGATGATTGCTCTTCCTTGTTAAGAAATCTTAACTATATGTGTTTAGCAAATCTAAAATATAGACATTTAATTGTGTGTCAATTTTATGAAAATACACCTAATTACTTTCAAGTAATTCAATGTCTTAAAATGTGTTTACTTTTAATATCCAAATTGTTATTTTTTATGAAAAATCACCTTCCAGTAGCTTTAAAAATAATTAATTAAATTGTGTATGGTACAATTGAGATATTTCTGAGAAATTATTTCAGTTCCCTATCCTCCTGTTGATAAGATATTGTCACTAAATAGGGTGAAATGAAGTCATTTAATCATACAGATCATTAAATGTATCCCAGCATTGCTGGGAACCTGATATAACTACAGTCAAATTTCAAAAAATAGAGACAATTCTTGCCTTTTAAGCAATTTGGTTTGATTTCCACAATCCACCCCCCAATCTCCACCCCACACACGCACACACTTTTTCTTTTGGGTGTTCTCCCTTTAATTTCCCTGTACTATAGCTTAATTTTGTTATCACAACATAAGAAGCCCATCCATCACAAGGTATAAAAAAAAATATTACTTTAAATGATGGACACTTCTGGGTCCACTTTTATGGATTTTTGTGACAGAGCACAATCATTTCTTTTGCTTCTCAAGATAAGAAAGAGTAATATAAAAATGGATTAAATAGAGTCACACAATGCCTTTAGATATCATATGACATCATTATGTAGCTCCTTTTCTCTCTTTGTAGAAGACACGTGTGGCTTTCAGGTGAACATCATAACCATCTTTTGAAAATATTTAACAGGAAAGTAATTTTATAATAGTATAGCCTGGGTGACCAGTTACTGCTATATTCTGATGAACTTACACAGCAGATTTTACAAGCATTGGTTTTGAACTTCAGCATTTTAAATAATTCTATTTTGATATACCTGATGTCAATATTGGTTATTATGGTGTATGATTATCAACACTGAAATATTTCAAGGGATTTTTTTTTTTTTTAATACTAAGACTGCATCCTTTTGTAGGTCTTTCTGGGACATACAGTATACCATCCCAACACCATTTGTCTATTTATATACCTTTATCTATATATGTATACATTTCTGAAAGATATTTCGGTACCTCTGCATTTCTAAAAGAGTAGCATCTAGAAAAGTGGTGTCTACATCCCACTCAATATAAGGACCATTGGAAAATATTTTAGTTTTTGCTAAGTTTCTCACTATCCTACTCTATTTTTAATTGGCAATAAATTAAATTGAATTAATTTTCTCCAAATTGAGTCTGTTTTTCCCGTGATTCTCACTAGTAAGTGGTCTCACTGTCTTTATCTTAACCAATGAGATTATTCATATTATTTTCTCCCCCCATTCTGCTGAAGTGCTAGCTGTAAGAATGCAGTTATCTGGGTGAATGTCTGGAAGCCATCCAAGGTGAACCCACCAGCCACTCACAAGCACCAGTGTTGTGAATCAGCAGATTTAAGAAAAAGAAAAGTAAAACTAGGAACCTTCTTTAACTTTCTGTACTAGGTCTGTCTGAGACCATATAGCATTTGCCCATATAGCAGCTCTCACAGTGCTGTGCTGTGCATTGGTGGCTGGAGTGGTGCTGATCATACACCAATGTTTTGGCTACTGCTGAGCACAGTACTGGGACTGTAGTGTCCCTTCCCCAAATGACAGCAGAATTCAGGGAGGGGACACAAGTGGGCCAGCTGACCCAAACTGACCAAAGGAATATTCCATAGCATATGACGTCAGCTCAGATATAAAGCTTGGGAGAAGCAGGAAGTGGGGGGGACATCCGCAGTCTCCCATGGTGGCTTACCAAGAGAACCACTACACATGTTGAAGCCCTACTTCTCTGGATGTGGCCGGTCATCGCCGCAGATGGGAAGTAGAGATTAGATTAGTGCTTTGCTTTTGTGCGGGCTTTGCTTTGCTTTGCTTTCATTTTGATTTTAGTAAACTGCCTTATCCCAACCTACTGTTTACCATGACATTCTTTTCCCCTGCCTGACTGGGGCAAGGGGGGGGAAGGGGGGTTAAAGCGACTGTGGACACCTGGTGGCCAGCCAAAGTTAACCCATTACACTTTCTCAAGACTGTTTTGCACCAAAGAATGATGTTTGCAGCATGTTCTATATTTGAATTCCGGTTATCCATTGATACAATTAAGGTCCTTGAAATGTCAGGAGAGCATCATAAGCCCTATAAGCAGGGTGGAAAGGCCCTAAACAAACCTGTTCACTACTGTGATAGATGCAAGTGCTGCACCTATAGAAACTCTTATTTGTTACAGGTGTGTTTAAACAGACTAGTTTCTTGTAGGTAGGCTAGGCAGCAAGAATTTTTCTTTGTCACTGAAAACTTGTGTTCCCTTTATGATTAACCTGGTGTTTATTTTACTTGTTTTAATTTTAAATTTAATTTTTAATTGCTTTTATAGATGAGCTCTGTTAGCTGATCTTTTCAGTTCACCTGTTTTATTCTCGTTGGTCTCTTCTCTCAGGCTCCCAGTGACAGGACGAGAGGACACAGTCTTAGGCTGCGTCGGGACAGGTTTAGGTTGGATGTCAGGAGAAACTTTTTCACAGTGAGAGTGATTTCCCACTGGAATGGGCTTCCCAGGGAGGTGGTGGAGTCACCGTCCTTGGATGTGTTTGAGGATAGGTTAGATGCTGAACTTAGTGGCGTAGTTTAGATGGTATAGATGTTAGACTGATGTTGTATTGGTTGTTAGCCTAGGTAAAGGTTGGACTTGATGATCTCTATGGTCCTTTCCAACCTTATTAATTCTGTGTGTAATTCTGTGTGTAATTAAGCATTTTATGTGTGGAGAGACTGTTTTTACAGGGTTTTTTTTCTTCCTTTAGTTAACTCTAAGTAAAACACTGTGTAAAGTGCAGTGCTGTGATAGCTTTTTATGGAGGGAGTGACTTACTCTTTTACTCACCTTTCTCTTTTAGTCTTTCAGCCAGATAAGAGTAGGAGTAAAATCGAAATTTCTATGTTTGTGTTTCAGTGCAGATTAATATGCCATTAGTCTTTGCTTTAGATCTGAAAAGTTCTTAAAGTAGAACCTTATTTTGAGAAAACCAAAATCATGAATGATTTCAGAAGGATTAATTTATTAAAAGAACCCATAAAAAATATCAGCAGCTAAAAAAAAAATTAGTAACAAAAAGATTTCTAACCCGGCAGTTTCCATGACAACCTCCCTTTTTGGATTTCAGAAAAACCTCTTCTGCATTACTCCTGTGCTACTCATCACTTTCATTCTATGGTATTTCAATTGATATGTATTTCTATTTTGTCCATATAAAAAGGTCAGGTGAAACACATGACAGAAAGTATTTTTCTATTTTTATTATAATAGCGTATTATAAACAGTCTGGTTTATATTAGGCGCATTTATATAACATGCATTATGTACATGTTGTCATTTTATGGCAGCATCAGCATTAGTATAGTCCAGAGAGTTCAATAAGTTTTGTTTAAGGGTAATTATCATTGTTGCAATCAAAATAGGAAATGGTTGGATATATTAAGGATTGATTTCCCTATTTTTTAGTTATAGAGACAACATTGGTAGAAGCGAGATGAACATTTTGCTGGAGGCACCAGTGTTGTGTACTAGAGCTTAAACTGTGAGAGCTTACATTCAGAAAATGAAGTTTTAGACAGCTGAAGATAGATGAGACGAATCCCAGCTAAAGTGACTTTCTCTATGACTAGAGGCATTGCAGTAAAAGTGGACAGCGGTCTACTTAGCATTATTCTGATGCTATTCTTCCATCTTAACATCAGAATTTTGGGAACTTTTTTTTTTTTATTCATATAGTTTTCTGTTTTTCTCATTATACCTTTAAGGTTCCAAAAAGGCTTTGGCTACTATAATAAAGCACAATGATTTGCTTGAATCATCTGTCTGGATCTGAAAAGGACAAGTGAAAAATGTGTATATATTATAACTAAATCTGAATCATCAGAGAAATAACATGAAAGATGTTATGTGTAGCAGGATGGTAGGGGCAGAATTGCAGTCTGTATAAACAATGAAAATAAACTATTAAGGTACCACTAAAAAAAGTTCAGTAAAATGAAACTTCAAAAAATCTACCACTAAATTTTATTAAGTTCAACATAATTGTCAGTCATTCTTAAAGAATTACTTTGGACTGAAATAGTGAAGTTACTACCCAAATTACTAAAGTACAATGAAAATATTTAAGGCAGACTTCACACTCTATGCATATGCTATGTCTCCCACAATTGAAAATAAAAATGTAAATTAATTAATAGCAAAGTTTTGCTGCAGCCAAATTATAATCTAAGTTGCCTATACTTCATCGCTTGTTGTATCCAACCTCAATAGGTGGTCCTCAAATCAGGTATTCAATGTAAACACAGCCAGAAAGTCCCGAGACCAGATTCACATAGTTCACTTCAATAATAGTAAAGCAATGCTGATGTTATTAGAGTAATAACATAAAGGCCAACAATGACAAATCTGTTTCTCAAGAAAAGAGCACATACACAACTCACTAGGGTTTACTACAGCATACCAAAGCTAGGAGCAGATTTACCCATGATCCCAGTTGTGATCAAATTTAATGATTATCTACATGATTAAACTGGGATTCCTTTGCAAGGTTAATTGATTCTTCAACAAAATATTTTAATTTTCTTTGATTTTAGAATGCAATAATACTACTTTTCTTTATATCTTTTCTTAAATAGCCTGTACACCTTAGACAACCTGTTCATTTGTGCATCAGGTACCTGGGTATGTTCTCCTTTGGTGAAGAAATTTTTAAAAACATAGTATCTTCAAAAAATCATAGAATGATTTGGATTGGAAAGGACTGAAAAAGTCATCTAGTTCCAGCACACCTGTGGAGACACCTTCCACTGGACCAAGTTTTTCAATCCAATCAATCATAGAACACTTCCAGCAATAGGGCATCCACAACTTCACTGCAGAACTTGTTCCAGTACCTCACTACTTTTACAGTAAAGAATTTCTTCCTAATAGCTAAACTAAACATACCCTCTTTCAGTTTGAATCCATTTCCCCTTCTTCCTCTATAAGCAATTGTAAAAAGTCCCTCTCCAGCTTCCTTATAGACACCTGTCAGGTACTGAAAGGCTGCTCTAAGGTCTCCCTTAAGTCTTCTCTTTTCCAGGCTGAACAATCCCTGGGCACTCATTCTGTCTTCATAGGAGACACGTTCCAGCCCTCTGTCCAACTTAGTGGTCCTCATCCGGACTCATTCCAACAGGCCTATGTTATTCTTATGTTGAAGGCCTCAGACCTTGACACAGTACTCCAGGTGGAGTCTTATCAGAGCAGAGTAGAGTGGAAGAATCACCTCCCTTGACCTGCTGGCCACACTTCTTATGATGCAGCCCAGGATACAGTTGGCCTTCTGGGCTACAAGCTCACATTACTGAGTCAGGTTGAACTTCTCATTAATCAACACCCCCAAGACCTTTTCTGTAAAGCTTCTTACAAATCTTTCTCCACTCAACTTTTATTGGTGCTTGAGGTTTCCCTGACCCAGGTACAGGATCTTGCATTTGGCATTTTTGAACTTGATGAGGTTCACACTGAAGCCTATCAAGGTTGCCCTGAGCAGCCTTGCTTCCCCTCCCGCGTGACAGTCACATCACACAGATTGGTGTTGTCAGCAAAGTTGCTAAAGGGTACACTCAATCCCATTGTTCTACTGTCAACAAATATGTCAAGCAATGCTAGTCCAAATACTGACCCCTAAGAAATGCCATTTGTCACTGATCCCAGCTCGGACATTGAGCTATTGGCTGCATCCTACTGAAATTTTTCTTAAATAAGTTCAATATAAGCAATATAATTTCAGTTTAGACTTTGTAGATTTATTATGATACCTATAAATTCAAGTTACATATCAATGATAAATCGTGTTTATACAAACACAAAACTAATTTTTAAATATATATATGTAGCTGTTTGAAAAAGGGCTTTTGAAAGGGGGTGTAAGAGAGAAACTCCACTTACCTGAGTTAAAATTCAATTTTTCCTCAAAGCTGTTTCCCTGAAGCTGGGGGAGGGGGGAAGCTGAGATGAAGGCAGCCCTATCCTGGGCAGGGCAGGGGGTTGCCCCTGGCCAGGACCGGGGGAGGTGGAGGGGCCCTTGCTTCAGCTGCTCTCCCGGAGTGGGGATGGGACCGGGGCCAGGCAGCGGTTTCTAGCCTCCCCACCTCCACCGTTCCCAGAAGCACGGGGATTGTCCCTTCCCGCACGAGCATGGTGGCTTCCTGGGGCAAGCAGCGGCCTGGGGGCATGGCTACGGGAAGCCCCAGCATCCCTCCGGGGGGGGCGGCGGCTTCTCACCCCCACCCTGGGGAGCGCGAGCAGCAGCTCGCAGCCCTGGGCCAGCCATGGCCGGGAATTTCAGCACCACGGCTGCTAACAGACAGCGGATAGAAGGCTAGCCCTGGCATC